>WNGS01137807.1:6029-17761 GCA_020271785.1 Procambarus virginalis
TCATCCATGATAGAAGCGTACGTGTCACTCCTCCAATATTTTCCAGTTTCCAGAATAACCTCTTATGTGGAACTCTGTCGAAAGCCTTTTTTAGGTCCAGATAGATGCAGTCAGCCCAACCATCTCTTTCCTGTAATATCTCTGTTGCTCGATCATAAAAACTGAGTAAATTTGATACACAGGATCTACCAGATCGAAAACCATACTGTCTGTCTGATATTATATCATTTCTCTCCAGGTGCGCTTCCCCATTTAGTTTTAATTATTTTTTCCAATATTTTGACTATTACACTTGTCAATGATACCGGTCTATAATTAAGGGGGTCTTCCCTGCTTCCACTCTTGTAAATTGGAACTATGTTAGCCTTTTCCACACATCAGCTACAACTCCTGTACACAGGGATGCCTGAAAGAATGTGCCGAATGTTAAACACAAATGACTACAATAGGTTTAGGTAAGGAAATTCAACAGGAGAAACAGCTTTTGTCAGCACAGATGGAGGAAGTTGCACAGGGTATAGAACAGTGCAGAAAGATATGCAACTCACTTATGCGCAAGTGGCCAAGGACAAGGAAAAAATAGAAGAAGCAGTTAAAAGAAGTCAAACACTGCAGCAACCAAGATAAAACAAACATTAGGCTAGAAGTGAGAAAAGAATTGGCATCTAACCCAAAGTTGGTGCAAAACACAGTTGATCAGAGTGTTGAGAGTGTTCTGTGCTTGCCTCATTGTACTCGCCTAATTGTGCTTGCAGGGTTGGGTTCTGGCTCTTTGGTTCCGCCTCTCACCTGTCATTCGCCTGATGTGCGGATTCTGTGCCTCCTGGGCTCTCTTGTCTCTACATTTGGGGCTGTGTATGCGGCCAGCTCCGGGGTCTCTAATTGGGCAAGAATTAAGGACCTGCCCAAAATGCTATGCATGCTAGTGGCTTTACAAGAATATAAGAACTCTTGTACAGTATATGTATAAAAAAAAACTTGGCTCGTTGCATTAAGGAGAATCGAGCATGCAAAGCAGCCGCTGCCTTCTCCTTGAGATCAACAGACAAGGAATGAGGAAAGTGAAGTACAAGTTTGGAACAAAGCCTGCAAGAATCTGGATCGGTGGTGTCCCCGACCCAACAGGCAGTGTGATGGAGACAATATGGATGATCATTTCCCTGAGGCAGGGGCAACGAACAACTTTCGACTTCGCAGAAGGCGAGAGTAGGCTCGGAAGAAGTATCCATTGTACGACTGAGCCCACGGGGGTTGTCCAGGGGCCCGTAGGGTGAATTAGCCCCACGGAAGCCCAGGCACTGGGGCCAGTTAAGCCGGTAGAACCCTGTCAGGTAGCAGGCACACTGACCACCAGTAGCAGCTATGAAACCTCCGGGGCAACATAGGAGGACTTCCAACATAACCTTGGAATGCCTAATAAGAAGCTGTGCAGACCTCCTCTGTCTAAACAAGGCGAGAATGCCAGAGAATGAAAATAAAATGAAAACCTCCGAAGGCACACAACAAACAAACTGGCTGTCAGATAGAAACATCAGCCCTGTGTTGAAGTAAATCTAGCTGCACCAACTGCAGTGCGGGAGACTGCACTGTGCCCAGCTAATAACACTCCCCCACCCGGGGCCAAGTGGATAACCCAAGACCCTCAACGTACCCCCAAGACAACTTCAAGCGATAAAGTCTTCAAACAGGGAGTGATTCCCAAACCCTCTTAGGAAAGATAACCCTGACACGCGAGGGCAATATTTATGGAGCACTTGGGGAAGGTCACTCTAGGTGCATGCTGCTCCTGTACACTAAGACACCTGGCCACCACACCACACACACACAGTTGGAACAGCCACACAGGGCAAAAATCCAGAACAGGAATTTGAGGACAGAGGTAACTATCCGACCACCAGCACATTAGTTCAACAACTGGGATGGTGGGTTGCCAGGTTCTGGGTTGTGGTCCCCAGAACAAAAAACAAACTCTTGTGACTGACCCTAAACTAATATAGCACATATCAGTTCGGATAGCTTCAGGGAGCCAATGGAGCTTCCCTAGAAAGTATCCTCTCAAACAGTTTAAAAAGAGAACCTATGAACTGCCAAATTTATTCCTATGTAGCCAGCCTTACTTTACAAATGTATACCAGTGATTCATTATTAAACATTAATTACCGAACTCGTACTGTTATTGATAACTGCCATGTAAGAATTTCTTGGAAATGGGGCCTCGACTTACGATGCTAATCTGTTCCCAGAGACAGATCGTAAGTCAAAGCGATTTTTCCCATAAGAAATAAAGGGAACTGAATTAATCCTTTCCCCACCCTCCAAAATATTAACTTACAAACACATTTTAAACTGAATACAATGTTTTTTTCTAACTACAATACAGTACCTAAGTTTATCTTACCTTTATGGAGGGCTCTTGATGGCATATGGAAGATGGTGATGATGGGGGAGGAGGAGAGTTGTTACTGTTTGGAAGGGGATTCCCCTTCCATAATCACATCAGGCAGTGATGTCTTCTCTGGGGTACACTCCTATATTTTGCCTGAATACCACTAGGAACTGGTTGTGGTTCAGTGCTTGTTTGTCTCACTACAAATTTATCAAGAGACATTTGTTTTTTCCTTCGTTTTAACATTTGTCTGTAATGATGCATCACTTTAGCACCCATAATGTCCTTTTTCTTAGCCAGTATGGTGGATATCATTGGCTGAGATTTGTTGTACTGCCTAGCCATTCCAACAACCCGCACACCATCTTCATATTTACGAATGATCTCTTGTTTCTGCTCTATGGTCATCCTTACATGGGATCTCATATGTTAAGCCTTACCAATGACTTTCCTGGGACTCATGGCATGATATATAAGAAGTACTTTAATATTAAAAATGCAAAAAATCATCACAAAAGCAAAATTTCTTATAGGCGCGATCGCCACTAAGCGGGCAGCTGTAGTAAACTGAGGCAGGTCTGCCGCATGACCGGGAACCACGCGCTCGGTTGACCCGAACGTGTACCAACAAATATCGTAAGTCAATGACACCATCGGATGTCGAGTCGCATTTTTCGATGAAATTTACATCGTAACTCGAAATTATCATAAGTAGGGGCAATCGTAAGTCGAGGTGCCACTGTATTTGTATACCTTTTGTTTATTCTCTTCATTGTATAATTTCTCACTAAAAAAATTACCTACTATTATGTTGCAAAATTTGCAGTTCCACTTATGTAAAATTACAACTTTTCTAATCCTCTTCTTCATTTCATGAATGTTTCTGTTATTTAGTTTTTAGTTACTCCCAATAACGCTTTTGTTACCCAATGCAGGTATATCCGTCAAAAAACGAAACTACGGACTGAGCGGCATGATGCAAACGGCGTCAATAATTTAAAAATTTGTAAAAATTCCATTTATTGTCCGAGCACTATGGGACTTGTTTTAAAATGCGTGCCAATGTCTCCCATTCTCTAAAGACCCCACGTGGCAGCCCGACCCCACGCCGCCCTCAGCTCTCGGGCAATGCATGGCGTACCTTGCAGTGCAAGGCAGGTCTAAAGTATAGGAAAGTGAGTCTTATATGTTCTTATATTCCAATATTCCTTTAGAGCATTCTATTGCTAACAATTTGATACCAAATTGAATGATGTACCAAGAAATTTGAGGTCATATAGCCAAAAACAGTATAAACATTTGTGGGTGGTGGTGAGTTCACACACACTGCTCGGCCTTGATGTGTATTAAAGGCAACCATGGATCGCGGGACATGGTCTGCCACGTGTGGTCCGTCCTGGACATTTATTAATGGCAACCGTGGGTCGTGGGATCTGGTCTGCCACATGTGGTCCATTATATATGAGGTGTGCAGCATGTCGCCCGCCGATAGTGTTAAGCTTGTGTATTAACCAAAAATTTTTGTTTCACACATTATGCCTGAAATGCTCTGCATATTGGTGACTTTAGACATTATGCTTACTTGCCTAGGAATACTCCACTGTTCTTTTATCTTGTGTATGTATGTATGTATGTACTGTATATGGACTTTTACATAAATAAATTATTATTGTTATTATTATTATAACGACCACACATTCCTGAATTCCTCAGATACATGCACTACTGGAGTTCAGGGATGCGGGTTTGATTCCATTGCACGGCTTCAATATTTTCTCAGATATATCACATTCCTGCAAATTTATTATACATGGAGTGAAATATTTGTAGACAGAGAATGTTTCTAGTATTCTACCATGCATGAAAAATATAAATTATATTTACAGTGAAGAAGACCTACAGTTGATCATGCAGGAGGCAGAAGAACTAAAGCAGAAGAAGAAGAAGAAGAAATTTAGAAATCAATCAGAGATATCAGCCAGCCAGACTTCAATAGAACAAAATCCATCTATGACCAATCTTGATCCCAAGCAAGACAAATTGCTGACAAAATCACCCGAAGCTAAGGGTGACAATGAAGCCAAGACATTGGACACAGAAGAGCAGGATGAACAGGATGAAGCAATAGAAGAGGAATTGTTACGTTTACAGGCAAAGGTATGAAGAGAGGTTTTGGGAGGAGGAGGAAGAGATTAAAACCGCTGTACATGACATGTGTTAAGAATTTATACTAGCTAGAATGTTTTATTAAGTGTTAATAAATCAAAAACTTACCTAAATAATTTTAAGTTGTGCATGAAATGCTGAGCATAATTAGTGACTATATATAATACACAAATACTTTTCCTACTATGTAACTACATTACCATGTACACTGTATATTGTTTTAATAAAATATTATTATATGTTAATATAAAATAATAACTATGTCCATGTACATTAGGGTACTTTTCAGCAAGAACTTAACTTATGCTTTCTTTAGGTGCTTTCACATAGATAATAGTTCTGAAAAGAAAGAAAATATCAGTGATGCAAAGTGGTTTGGATACTAGCCTTGCACGGAAGAATACCTAGGATTAAATCTTGAGCAGGATGAGGATTGGCCACCATTCCTTCACTGTTTGCTTTTATGCACCCAGCACTAGTTGCAAACCTAAATGTAAAATAAAACCAAATTATGTTCTGGGGAAAGCAAAAAGTGCATGGGCTTTAAAATGAGTTAAGGTAGGTAGAAATCTTAGCCTGCAGTCAGGTCTGAAGTTTTCTGCTCTTCTAGCCTCTTATTACTTTTGTGTTGGGAGCCCCTTTGGCTCCCCACACAAAAACTCCCCACATTCCAGCTCTCCAGAGCCAGAACCGAGCTTCCCCAGATTCCGGCTCCCCAGAGCCGGAACCTGACCCCCTCAGAGAGGCAGATTTCTTGTCTGCTATCGACCGAGGTTAGACACCCAGAAAGGTAAGTATCTCAAAACAAACCCCCACATGGTAGAAATTGTAAAAACCCATGACTGAACAGAGAAATAGAACTCCACCAAATTAAAAAGGAAATCAGCAAACAAGCAGTTGACATTCACCGCCACCGCACTGCTTGTCCGCGCAGTCCTCCCCTACCTGGGAGGGGGGGTAGGGGAGCCTCAGACCCACTCGCCGGCCCCTCACACCTCAATTCGTGGCTGCACAAAGCCCATCTGGGGAGGATGTTGACTTTGGCCTCAGAATTTGTTGGATTTTGTTCCCTTGTGGTGTTTCCTGCTGTTTGTGGCGTGTTGGCCAGGCGTAACACACACTACCAAGGGCTGCATGCGATTAGGGCTGCCTTCCCTAAATGCCCTGTGAGTACTACCCTTGGGTTCTAGGGTTACCTTCCTTGATGCAATCGGGCTTCACTTACGTAGGGGTTCCTGCTGCTCAGCAGTTGCCCCACTCATGGGACCAACTGGGGTTTAGTGGCCTTTGTTCTGCCTTGGATAGGAAGTGGTGTTGTTGCTGGTTTGGGAAGCGAGGTGCTGCTCAGCACGCCTACCAACGCGGCGGCCGTGTTCCCCTGTTCCTCCTTTTGTGGTTGTGCTTTTGTGGGGGTTTTCTTTTCTTTCTGTGGGGAGCTCCTTCGGCTCCCTGGAGCTATTGGACTAATGTGTTATATATTAGACCGGGGCATTAGTCTAAGGAGTTTGACCTACTGGGGACCACAAGCCAGAACCTGGCCCCCCCTCAGAGGTTGCTGGGAGCAATGGCCCTGGAAGCCCCTTCACCCCCCTGTTGTTGGGAGTTTTCCTTATCTGCCATCGACCAGGGTTAGGCACCCAGAAAGGTAGGCATAACAAAACAAAGCCCCACATGGTAAGAAAAGTACAAAGAAAAACCGAAAAGAGATGAAGTCCCTCCAATCCCAAGGAAAAAAGCATACAAGCAGACGTCACACTCCACTACCTCACCGCTCGTCCGCGCAGCCCTCCTCTCCCCAAGAAGGAGAGGGGGGCGCCCCGGACCTCCCCGCAGTGGCTACCCAGCACTCCAGTTCGTTAGCTAATGTGGTCCAAGGTGGACGTCTTCTCTGACCTCAATTTCCAAGGCGGTGTTTTTCCTTCATGGCGACCACTGCAGTGTTGTTGTGTGTAGTGGCCAGGGGTTCCTCATCAGTACCAGGGCTGCATGCGCTTAGGGGATTCCTTCCCTAGGCACCCTGTGAGTACTGCCCTTGCAGTCCCCATGGCGTAGTGGTAAGATGCTTGACTGGCGTTTCGCGACCGCTTTGTCCTGGGTTTGTATCCTGGCCGGGGAGGATTGACCGGGTGCCAATCCTTAACTGTAGCCTCTGTTTACCCCACAGTAAAATGGGTACCTGGTTGTTAAACGATTTGGTGGGTCGTATTCCGGGGAACATAGGATTAAGGACTTGCCCAAAATGCTACGTGTGCTAGTGGCTGTACAAGAATGTATGTACAAGAATGTAATGTCTGTTAGGGTTCCCTTCCCTGGTGCAATCGGGATGAGCATTTCTGTAAGAATTCTTGCTGCTCACCATTTACCCAGCCCTTGGGGTCAGCTGGGGGTTTCATGACCCTTGTTTGGTCTTGGGTAGGGAGTGGTATCATGCTGGTTGCAGTGTAAAGATGTTATGCTGCCTGCCTACCTACGCGGCGGCCTGTTTGTTTCCTCTAGAGACATTGTACTTTTACGGGTTTTCTTTTTTTTCTTGCCTGGTGGTGGTTTGCCTGACGTAGCTATCGTTCCACTTATAATATTTTGGTGGCACTCTGCTAGGTCCCCGTAATTATACACATCGCAGGGGTTTTAGTGTTTTAATCTTCCCTTTGTTAGCTTTGGGTCTTAATTGGTTAGCAACACCTTGCCTGGGCTTACCATAGCAGTCAGCCTACAGACCCTAGAAAACCCTTACGGGGCTCAGTGGACAAATGGATGCATCTTTAGAGCACCAGCCCGCCTTGTGCAGGTTCAAAGGTTGCTGTGTGCCATTGTCTCAGGGTGACAGTCACCTCTTTTACCTCCATCATGCTGCCTGTTGGGTCAATGACACCTTTGACCCAGCGTCTTGCGAGTTGTGTTCTCTGCTTATTCTCCAGTTCTTTTCTTATGACATTACTGTTAGGGTACAGGCAGCATCCGCATTGCATACTAGGTTTAGGTTGCTGCAGTGCACTAGGTTGGTTTCCCACCTGGATGCCCCACGGCTGCCCCACTTTGGTTATAGGGACACGAACCTGGGGGCGTTAGTCACTTCGACTTTGGGTCAGTCCACGCTTCCTGGTCCTTCCCCTGTTGTTCATCCTGCACTTTCCTCCCTGCTTCCGTCTCCTTAACATCTGAAGGTTATGAGTCGGAGCAGGATTTAGTTGGTAATGAGACTCGGCAGCTTCGGGGGTTGCCCCATTCTGATTGGGGATGGAGGCATTTGAGCCGGTTCCTCCTGCTGAGGCTTCTGGGTCCTACCAGCAGGTCCCCTTCTTTTCAGCCTTTTCCCAGGACTCTGCTTTTTCTTCAGTGGTGGAGGGTATGGAGGACTGTTCTGCCTCGGGTCCCAGCTTGGGGGATCCCGGGGCTGGGGTGGAATCGACCTAGGGGCCTTAGGCCCCTTTTGACCTCACTTGGGTGTTGGTGCCCTCTTCGCAGAGCTTGTTGTTGCATGGGGAGGTTTTTACCCCCCCCCCTCCTTTCCCTGTATGAGTATGATTTGAGTTCGGTTCCTCCCCGGGTTTAATTCCGGGGTCCCCTTGGGTTCCTTGGCCTCATCCTTTCCGGAGGTTTTCTGCTTCTCATATTTCCCCAAGGGAGGTTCAGGAGGCTCTTGCTGCATACCTCCTGCGAGACCCGGATTCCGCCTCCATTATGGATCCGTCCTTTGAGTTTGGTTATTCTTCCCCGTTTTGGGTGTGTTTGGAGGTTCCGGAGTCTTCCTGGCTGGCAGACTGCCCTTTTTTTTGTTGGGGGTGTGGCATGGGTTCTGTTGGTCATGCACGCTTGAGTGGCGAGAAACGTCTACCGTTCTGCAGGTTTACCTGGGGGGCGAGTTTGAGCGCCTTAATGCGTGCTTGTATGTCCCTGTGCTTTTTCGGGATGTTGGCCTTGTGCAGCTGCATGTGCAGGTTCCTTACCTTTCGGCATCCTTGGTTGCAGAGGATTTGTGCGCCTGTTGGCACTTGGCTTTGGTCTTGTGCTTTTCCCTTCTCGAGCTATCTCCTGCCTGGGTTGAGGAGGATGTGGAGGCATTGAGTACTGGGCCTTTGTCTGGTGTGCTGTCCTCGGCGGCGCGGTCATCAGCTGCACTGTTGAAGCTGTTTGCACCTATCCTGAAGGAGGCTGTGTCTCTGTTCTTTGCTTATCGCCTCATGTGCCATCAAGCTGTGCTCGCTCCCTCTTTGGAATCTGCTTGGACCCTGGCTCTTGGGTTTTCATCTCCGTTTTGTCCGTTGCTGTTTACAGAGGTTGCTGTCACACAGTTTCTGCAGGCAGCTTCATCTAGTTGTCATAATATGTGGGACTTGATGGTTCTCTGGGGTGGCCATTCTCGGCCTTCTCAGAAGGATCATGCCACGGCTTGGGGTTCCGCTGGTCGATGTGGGCCACTGGTGCCAGCTTCTGAGGTGACATTGCCTTCGGAGCCAGCATCATCTGGTTCAATAGGGGTGGGAGGCTCGCTCTGTTTGCTCACACTTGGTTCCACGATTTGTGGGCATTTTTGGTAGCGTTATCAGGCCTGTGGTGGCGTTGAGAGGCTCTTTCCCCTTCGGGGAGTGTTCGGGGCTGGAGGGGCAGTGTTCCTCCTCTGAGCTTCGTCAAGTCATCTCGGAATGGGTGTACTTGGGTGTGGTCGAAACGACCCCCGTCCCTCGTGTGGGTTTTCCCTCCTGTTCAGTGCAACAGGACTATGCAGATTTGAGGTTCATTCTGGACTTGTCCCATCTAAACCCCTGGATTCCATGCCCCTCCTTTTAGATGACCATTCTGTCTCGGGTCCAGCTTCTTTTGGAACCGGGTTCATGGATGGTTTCCCTGAACCTCAAGATCGAGTATTGGCACATAACCATTCATCCGGGGTTCAAGGACTGATTAGATTTCGTGGTGGGGCATCAGGCTTACCGCTTTTGTTGCCTTCTTTTTGGCTTGAATCTGGCACCTCGCGTATTCACGCGTCTTACCTGGGTTGTGGTTACCCCGTTTGCATTTGCTAGAGGTTCAGGTCCTGGCCTACCTCGACGACTGGCTGGTGTGGGCTCCCAGTCGGTCCGCTTGTCTGCTCACCAGGGTGTGGTTCTTCCCCAGCTTGCCAAGTAAAGATTCCTGGTGAACTGGAGGAAGTCCCATCTGGTCTGTTCCAGGTTCAGACCTGGCTGGGTCTTGTTTGGGACTCTCAAACTGCTTCCATGTCTCTCCCTCCAGAGACATTGCTGCAGCTGTGGTTCTGCCTTCTACTGTTTCTGGAGGGTCCCGGGTCACTCGGCTGTTGTTCAAGCAGTTATGCGGTAGTTTGAACTTTGCCATGCTGGTCTACCCGCTGGGTCGGGTTTGGCTTCGGCATTTGTTCTGGTTCCTTTGGGGACACCCTTTCCACTTCTCTCACGATCACTGATTTCATCCTTCAGGGGCCTTGCATTGGTTGCTGCGTTGCCGGCTTCCTCTTCCAGGTTTTCGGGTTTCATTGCCTTGGCACCTACCTGAACCCTCGTTCGATGTGTTTACGGACCCGTCGTCTTTCGGCTGGGGCTTTGTGACCAGTGCTCACCAGGCTGGCCAGGGTGATGGGGTCCGTCCTTCCGTCGGGCTTACAGCATGGTGAGGGAGTTTGCAGTGGTTTGGCTCTTCGCTTCCCACTTTGGGTTCGAATCGCTCGGGGTTTGACCATCCGGCTCAATTCAGACTGTTCTCCGGTGGTTCATTGCCTGAACCGCAGGGGTTCTCTTCAGTCCTTGCCTCTTAGGGGCTGATCGCTTCAAGTGGCTCGTCAGCTGGCTTGTCGGGGTTTGTCTCTGTGCGGTTCATATCCGGGGAGTGTGCAACATCCTGGCGGATGGACTGTCTCAGTTCATTCTTCTGTCCACGGAATAGACGGTCGAACGCCGACTCCTTCCGTTGGCTCTGCCGGACGTTCGGACTCCAGAACATGGACCGCTTCACATAGGCATCTCCCGATCTATGTGGTGTCCTTCCCTCATTGCGAGGCTGTCACTGTGGATGCCTTTTGGCAGGACTGGTTGAGGTGGGGGTTACCTGTACCTCTTCTCCCTGGTCCAGCTAATGCTTTGGGTTCTGGCTTGGTAGGAGTCCTACCAAGGGAGAGTAGTCCTTGTGGGCCCCTTGGTGGCCAACCCAGATTTGGTTCCAGGCGCTGCTTGCTCGGTGTGCGAACTGTTACGGTGCCCTCTCCTATCTCTTTCGTTGCCTGCTATAAGAGTCATATCGACTCTCCCTACAGGGAGAAACTTACATTATAAGTCTGTAGGTAAGGGGAAAGAGGCGCCCGGATATAAATGAAAGAGTATCCCCTACTGCAGATATGACGTTTTGGAATGGACGCTAGCCGTGTGCGGATTGGATGACTCGGTCACGGGCGACCAATTAGAGCCCGCCGTGACGTCACCGAGTGTCCCGGGCGGCGCCAACGGAGAGTTGACCTGACAGCGAAGGGGAGAGGATGCTCCTCTGTCAGCTCTCAAGGATTGGAGGCTAAAGAGGCCTTTCTCAGTGGATTAGAGCTAGCCATCGCAGCCCACCTGATATATAGGAGACCCCGCACTTCTGGGAAGCAAAAGGAACCAAGTTGATTGAGCAGAGAAGTGTCAAACTTGGGAAATATTCGGTGACGACGCTGGGCGGCGACGCTGGACGTGAGGGCCTGGAAGAGGTGTGGCGGGCAGGCATAGCTGTGACCGGGTCACATCCACTGAGGTTGTTAGAGGGACGACACCCATTCCTAGGGCGAGGAGCAACGCCTCGTGGAAGGAACGTGTGTGTGAATATAGCGATCAGCTCAGCGCCCATTGAGGACCAGGATTGGGATAGCTGAACCCCAGGGATTGGAACGGCGAAGACGCGAAGGCTTCACGACACCTGAGGACCTGTGGGAACGTTCCTGGATCACCGAGGATCGACTCAGGAAGCATAGGACCCTCACACCATCGAGGGACAGGCGTCGTGAGCCAAGGATTGTTAAGGTAGATCATTTTCCCTCCCATTACCCCTTTGTGAGAGTAGGCTAGATAGGCCATTATATTCACTTATATAGTGGGAATAGGATATTAATGCTTTAGTAGCAGAATAGGCTGCAGGGCAGCTTATGTTCAGGACTGTCAGAGAGGACAGTGTGTGTGGACGGCAGGACAGTGAAGAA
>WNGS01137819.1:0-10062 GCA_020271785.1 Procambarus virginalis
AAAAAAACCAGCGTTGAATGTAATGAAACGCCATTTTCTGGGTGAGTCCCGGAGGCTCCCCGGAGCTATCCCAGGCTGATATGCTAATTTCAGACTTTGGCATCAGTCATGTGTATGGAGTTCTTAGGCCTACCGGAGACCACGGCCAGAACCGGGCCCCCTCAGAGAGGCACGGGGAGCAATGGCCTATAGAAGCCCCCGTGTGGTTGGAAGCATTCTATGTCTGCCATCGACCGGGACAGGCACCCAGAAAGGTAAGCGCCCCAAAACAAACCCCTATTCTGGTTAAAATTGCTACCAAAATCCGAACTAGTGGATAGAACTCCCAAACAGAAAAACAAGCAAACTAGTGTGACGTCACACGTCACCGCGCCGCTGTCTGCGCAGCTCCCCCCCCCCGGGAGGGGGAAGGTGGAGCCCCAGACCTCCCACGCCGGCTATCCACCCATCAGTTCTGAGGCTGGATGTCAAGACACGCGAAAAACCGCCGACCGGAGGGAGGGAGGGTTGCCGGGGAGCCTCCGGGACTCACCCAGAAAATGGCGTTTCATTACATTCAACGCTGGTTTTCTGGGGGGAGCCCCGTCGGCTCCCCGGAGCTAACTACCCACAGAGGAAGATCAAAGGGACGGAACGGGAGGCGGACACCACCCAAACAACCAAAACGCTAAAACCAAAGGAGCAGGAAAACACAGCGACCCGACCCCCAGAGGCAAATGCCCAAAGGAAAAGAGCCGACGAAAAACAAACCGGAACCGAAGAGGCACTACCAACCGAGGAGAAGACAGAGCACGCTGACCAGAAACCAGGATGGTGCAAGCGGCGCACGAACAGGCCGGAGGGGAAACGAAGCACAAGACAGCTTACTAAGCGGTGTAGAAGCAAGACCGAAAGCAAGCCAAAGCGACCCGCCAGCGCCGCACAAAAGAGAGAGGCGACAGTATGTGGCACGACGACGGCCCCCAACCCCCACCAAAAACCAGGCCGACGCTAACAAGAGGAACCACCTAAGAAGGTACAGGAAAAGGAAGGACCGCCAAAACACCCCATACTGCCGCCAAGAGAAACACGCAGGTGGGACACCGACCACCAGCCGGAGGCGAGACCACGAGGCAGACGGAAGCAGCCCCGACAAGGCCCCTCCGAGCCCAGGAAAAGGCGGAGCCGCAAGAAGATCTCGGGCGCGACCACCGAACTCAGGTGGTACAAGGAGATGGAACGTCTGCCGAACAGACAAATCCCAAAGCAAGCAAACCCGCCAGGAGAACAAATGACGGGTCCGACGCGAGACATCGCAAGACCCCAAAAAACCAAGTGGCAGGGCAAGCAAGGAAACCAAAGAAGGCGGAAGGGTTGCCGCCAGAACCCTACCCGAACCAAGAGGTACGAGCAACAGCCGAGACAAAGCACACCACAGGACACAGGCCGAAAAAAGCCCAAGAAGCCAAGGAACACACGCAGAACACCCCTGTGGCAGAGGAGGAAAACAAGGGAACACACAAACAATGAAGTGGTGGAAACCGACCACGTCCCCCAACATAGCAGCAAGTGCAGGCAAAACTGACCAAAGGAGATGCCAGGAAAACGACTGGGGTGAGGCAGGACGAAAGAGCAGAAGCATAAAACCCCAGGAGTAAGGACACGCCACTGCGAAACACGGTACTAATGCACACGCGCAGTAGTAGCAACATACAACCTGGTGGATAAAGACAGGCTGTTTAACACAAGGGGCACACCCCTAGGGGACGCAGGTGGAAACCGAATGCCCAAATGAGCCACAGAGACATAGAAAGAACTTTAGTGTCAGAGTGGTTGACAAATGGAATGCATTAGGAAGCGATGTGGTGGAGGCTGACTCCAAACACAGTTTCAAGTGTAGATACGATAAGAGCCCAATAGGCTCAGGAAACCGTACACCTGTTATAAGATTGACGTTTGAGAGGCGGGACCAAAGAGCCAGAGCTCAACCCCCGCAAGCACAACTAGGGGAGTATACACCACCGCAACATGCCACAGGTAAAGAGCAACTCGCTCCGGCAAAGGCAGAGAACGGAGCAGATAGACCCCAGACAGGGCCCACTGAGACACGACAGAACCCAGCAGGCCCAGGAACCCGCCTACCAGGCGACCGACGGCGGAGAAACCCCGCTCAAAACCGGCTGGATGGGGAACCGGGAGCTCATGTACACCCCAAGCCCGGCCCGAGGCCAGGCTAGACCGCCAAGGGAGGCCCACCAGGAAGACGCATGGGGCGGCCTGCAGCCCACAGACTCCCCACACAACAGGATGGCCATAACTAAGTCGAAGGCAAGCTAGTGTGCCCCGAAAGTCCACAGACCGTACCATAGGGGCATAACTTGCAATCCCCTCACAGAGTTCAGTGGCATACCGATAATAGGTTAAGTAACAATTGTAATTACGAACCATAAGATGCTTATTGTAACCTACTAAGTAGGTCAGGTAAGGTCGGTGTTTTCCACGAAGTTTTTTAAGGGAAACCATTATGTTTAGTATGGCACCTATGCACGGAACGAAGAAGTCAATATTGACGAAATAAAGATGCGGTGACGGGTTGGTGCAAGAGAGAACCGGATCAGCACCTCCAAGGATACCCGATCAACCAGCTGTGACTCATACGTCGGGCAGCAAGCAGCCATGTCCAACAGCCAGCATGACCAGTCCAGGAGGCCTGGTCGATGACCGGCCGCGGGACGCTAAGCCCGGAAGCACCTCAAGTTAACCTCAAGATAAGGTACCAGCGAGAAGGCGTATGCTCGCAAGGAGGTCGTGTAACAACTGCAGACCTCTGATGGATATACAGTGTTCCCCGAGTGTGCCTATGGCCCCACTGCACTCCACTGGTACTTATAGCATCAGCCGAAGAACAAGGGTGGATAGCCGGCGTGGGAGGTCTGGGCTCCACCTCCCCCTCCCGGGGAGGGGGGAGCTGCGCAGACAGCGGCGCGGTGACGTGTGACTCCACCTAGTTTTGCTTGTTTTCTGTTTGGGAGTTCTATCCACTAGTTCGGATTTTGGTAGCAATTTTAACCAGAATAGGGGTTTGTTTTGGGCGCTTACCTTTCTGGGTGCCTGTCCCGGTCGATGGCAGACATAGAATGCTTCCAACCACACGGGGCTTCTATAGGCCATTGCTCCCCGTGCCTCTCTGAGGGGCCCGGTTCTGCCGTGGTCTCCGGTAGGCCTAAGAACTCCATACACATGACTGATGCCAAAGTCTGAAATTAGCATATCAGCCTGGGATAGCTCCGGGGAGCCGACGGGGCTCCCCCCAGATGTAGCTTATTTTTCCTTATTATCAGTATGCATTTTTTGCACACGCTGGTGAGTAATTTTGAAGATAGTTACATTCTGCAGTTCATTTTCATAATGACCAATTTAAGTCACCCAGATGGATAATATGAAGTTGGATTAAAGAGTTACTATAACCTACAAAAGACTTTCTAGTAAAGGTAACAAATTATATTCCTTTAAACACCACAGAAGTCAGTTTAAATATTCACAACATAGGTTTTTTAATAATGTTAATTTATTCAGTGACCAATTTGCATCCATACTGGCAGTACTTTATTAGGGTTTAAACAAAAATGTACTCAATAAATCAATGAATCCATATGGAATGCCTGCATCAATATGGTCAGATTATGAATCACTCACCAGCTGTTTTCTAATCCAGAGATTAACTATGCATTTTTGCACCAAGACTTTATATATTAGCTATTTTAACAGCTACTAAACACTGGATGCAAACAATCAAATTTTTGTATAGCTCAGTTTGTGATAGAACAACTAGATTATGAATGATGACAAACCAGTTGGTGGTTCTCTAGATAAAAATGATCAGGATTCCAACAAGGCCAGGACAGGCAAAAAACATGCAAATCCTCAATATTTATGGTGGTTGAAAAATATCAGCGTTGAATATAATGAAATCAATTTCTTTCTTTGGGTTAGCCTTGGTGGATCTATAATCTCCTATAGGTGCCATCAGTTGCAGAGTTCTCTGGCCTACCAAGGGATCTATAACCTGGTCCCTGCATAGAGGTGCAGAGAGCTGTGGCATTTTATATAGGTTATTTATTTATGCCACCACTGAGGAAGGCAAGCAAAAAATCAGCGAGTCAAAACAAATTACTGCTTGCGGCCTCCCAAGACCTGCAGATTCAAAAAACCAGTGTTGAATGTAATGAAACACCATTTTCTGGTTGAGCCCCGGAGGCTCCCTGGAGCTATCAGGCTGATATGTGTTATATTAGTCTGGAGTATCGGTCAATTGGAGTTCAACCTACCGGGGACCATGAGCCAGAACCTGATCCTCCTCAGAGAGGCAAAGGGAGCAATGGCCTATGGAAATGTATTTGGAGGCATTCCATGTCTGCCACGACGGGGTTGGCACCCAGAAAGGTAGCATAACATAAACCCCACAAGGAAAGAAAATTGCAACCGAAGACTGAACAGAGAGGCAGAACTCCCCCACCTCTTAAAAAAAAACAAGCAAACAAGCAAATATCACACTCCGCCGCCGCGTTGCTTGTCCGCGCAGCTCACCCCCCCCCCCCCCCGTGTTGGTTACCATGCAACTCCAGTTCAGAGGCTGAACATCAAAACCCATGCAAAAAAAAAAAAAAAAAAAATGCCGACAGGAGGGAGGGAGGGTGCCAGGGAGCCTCCAGGGCTCACCCAGAAATGGCATATTACATTCAATGCTGGTTTTCTGAGAGGAGCCCCTTGGCTCCCTGGAGCTACCTAAACTAAAGAGAAGGAAAGAAGGACTTACCCCGGGAGGCGGCCGCTACTCGCTCCTCAACTGAAAGTCGGGATAACGGCTGCAACCTGCGACCTAAACCAAACATGGACGACCTAAAGGAAAGTTGGCGAGATAACACGCGGCCAGGACCAGGAACGTTGACGAGATAACGTGCGGCAGGACCCTGTTCGACCTCCAAAATCCCCGTGCTCGAATGTCAGCCTAAGACATACTGCCGAAGACAGCAGTTAAAGCAGCAAACTTATGAACGTCGTGGGCACGAGGATAGACTGCAGGCTGGCTAGACTTTATGACCCTTTGGACGACCTGGGAGACCCGAGCTCTGGAACAGGGAACGAGGGAAACGCGATCAACCCAAAGTGCATCCCAGGCCACAGAAGCTGAGGTACGCAAGTAACGGTGAAGAGCCGCAACCGGACACGACATGATACACCTCTGGCCTGACCAACCAAGCATCAATAACCCAAGAACCCTCCGGAAAATGACTGCCTCATTCTTCACCAGAAAAGGAGAAGAAGGCTGCAACCGAACAAACCGACTACCAGGCCTGAGAAAGCAGAAATCCCTGCCCCGGAGGAGAGCATGAAGCTCACCAACCCGACCCCCCAGAGGCTAATGCCAACAGAAAGAGAGCCTTGGAAAAACAATCTTGAACCAAAGGAGCCACCACAAACCAAGGTGAAGACAGAAAAGAGAACACCCTGTCCAAGGACCAGGATGGCTCACGTGGCGCATGAGCTGGCCGGAGGTGAAACAAAGCATGAGAAAGCTTACAAAACAGGGCTGGAGTGACATCCACCCCGAATGCAAGCAGGAGTGGCTCTGCTAATGCCGCACGGTATGAGGTGATAGTATTTGGCATCAAATAACGGTCCTGAAAAAGACAAGAAAGAAAGGACAAGACAATCTACGAAGAAAAAAAATGGTGGACAGAATGGCAGGAAACTTTATACTGTCCCCGAGACGAAGCTCGCAGGTGGGACACCATCAACGAAGCTCGCAGGTGGGACACCATCAACGAAGCCACCTGATCACCATACAAATGGCGATAGACCCGCGTCAAAAAGACCAGATGCGAAGATCGGAAGGGAAGAATGAACCAGTCAGGTACCTGACCAAACCGATCTGCTGAAAAACGCGGAGCCGTGGAAAACATCGCTAGTTCAGACAATCAGCAAGCAGCGCCTGAAACCAAGGCTGGGCTGGCCACCAAGGGGCTAACAGGACTACTCTCCCTAGATAAGTCTCCAAACGAGCCAGGACCCGAAGCAACAGCTGAACCTGGGGGAAGAGGTGCAGGTAACCCCACCTACCTTGAGGTTACCTTGAGGTGCTTCCGGGGCTTAGCGTCCCCGCGGCCCGGTCGTCGACCAGGCCTCCTGGTTGCTGGACTGATCAACCAGGCTGTTTGACGCGGCTGCTCACAGCCTGACGTATGAGTCACAGCCTGGTTGATCAGGTATTCTTTGGAGGTGCTTATTCAGTTCTCTCTTGAACACTGTGAGGGGTTTGCCAGTTATGTCCCTTATGTGTAGTGGAAGCGTGTTGAACAGTCTCGGGCCTCTGATATTGATAGAGTTCTCTCTCAGAGTACCTCGACCAGTCCTGCCAAAAGGCGTCCACCATGACAGCTTCACAGTCAGGGAAGAGCACCACACATATCGGGAGACACTGAGACCAAACTGACGCGAAGAGGCCCACCTCTGGACGCCCGGATCATTGAACCCCAAGCGACCCGAACCCTCTCAAGTGACAGCCAAATCGCCACGAACTCCTGCACTGTGCTGTGAGCCCAACGGAAGGACAGACCCCACTGCCTTTGGTTGGCCTGATGAGCAATAGTCACAAAACCGCAGCCGAGAGATGAGGCATCCGTGAACACATCGAGTGAGGGCTCGAGTAGGCGCCAAGGCACTAAACCCAGAAAAACGTGAAGAACCTGGCGATGCAGCAACCGACACAAGGCCCCCCCGGAGGCTGAACCCAACAATCACGAGAGAGGTGGAAAGGAGAACTCCGAAGAAACCAGAACAGACGCTGAAGTCAGACCTGACCCGGCAGGTAAACCAGCACGGTGAAGTTCAGACTTCCACACAACTGCTCGAGCAACCGCCGAGTGACCCGGGAACCCCCCCCCCTCCCCCGAAACAGCTGAAGGCGGGACTGCAGCAGTAGCAACGACTTTGGAGGAAGACAAGGAAACAGTCCAAGTCCCAAACTAGACCCACCCAGGTAACAACCTGGGACGGAACCAGATGGGACTTCCTCCAGTTCACCAGGAACCCGAACCTGGCAAACTGGGAAAGATCCACACCCCTGGCTAGCAGATAAGCGGACCGGTTGGGGGCCCAGGCCAACCAGTCATTGAGGTAGGCCAGAACCCAAATCCCTAGCAGACAGATGGGTCACCACACCCGAGTAAGACGCGTGCCAGATTCAAGCCAAAATGAAGGCAATGAAAGCTGTAAGCCTGGTTGATACCTGGTTGATGGGGTTCTGGGAGTTCTTCTACTGCCCAAGCCCGGCCCGAGGCCAGCCTTGACTTGTGAGAGTTTGGTCCACTAGGCTGTTGCTTGGAGCGGCCCGCAGGCCCACATACCCACCACAGCCCGGTTGGTCCGGCACTCCTTGGAGGAATAAATCTAGTTTCCTCTTGAAGATGTCCACAGTTGTTCCGGCAATATTTCTTATGCTTGCTGGGAGGACGTTGAACAACCGCGGACCTCTGATGTTTATACAGTGTTCTCTGATTGTGCCTATGGCACCTCTGCTCTTCACTGGTTCTATTCTGCATTTTCTTCCATATCGTTCACTCCAGTACGTTGTTATTTTACTGTGTAGATTTGGTACTTGGCCCTCCAGTATCTTCCAGGTGTATATTATTTTATATCTCTCTTGTCTTCTTTCTAGTGAGCACATTTGGAGAGCTTTGAGAATCACAATAATTTAGGTGCTTTATTGCGTCTATGTGTGCCGTATATGTTCTCTGTATTCCCTCTATTTCAGCAATCTCTCCTGCTCTGAAGGGGGAAGTGAGTACTGAGCAGTACTCAAGACGGGACAACAAAAGTGACTTGAAGAGTACAACCATTGTGATGGGATCCCTGGATTTGAAAGTTCTCGTAATCCATCCTATCATTTTTCTGGCTGTCGCAATATTTGCTTGGTTATGCTCCTTAAACGTTAGGTCGTCAGACATTATTACACTATTCCCAAATCCTTTACATGCTGTTTTCCTTCTATGGGTACATTTGATTGTGTTTTGTACTCTGTATTATGTTTAAGGTCCTCATTTTTACTGTACCTGAGTACCTGGAATTTATCACTGTTAAACATCATGTTATTTCTGATGCCCAGTCGAAAACTTTATTAATATCAGCTTGAAGTTTTTCAATGTCTTTAGCCGAGGTAATTTTCATTCTGATTTTTGTGCCATCTGCAAAGGATGATACGAAGCTGTGACTTGTATTTTTGTCTATATCTGATATGAGAATAAGGAAAAGCAGCGGTGCAAGGACTGTACCCTGAGATACAGAGCTTTTAACTGCACTTGGACTAGATTTTATATGGTTGACCGTTACTCACCGAGTCCTGTTTGACAGAAAACTGAGTATCCAGCGTCCTACTTTACCGGTTATTCCCATTGACTTCCTTTTGTGTGCTATCACGCCATGGTCACATTTATCGAAAGCCTTTGCGAAGTCCGTGTATATCACATCAGCATTCTGTTTTTCTTCTAATGCCTCAGTGACTGTCGTAGTGCTCAAGTAGCTGTGAGAGGCATGATCTTCCCGCTCAAAATCCATGTTGGCCTGGGTTGTGAAGGTCATTGGTCTCTATGAAATTGGTGACCTGACTCCTAATCACTCTCTCAAATACTTTTATGATGTGCGATGTTAGTGCAACTGGTCTATAATTCTTTACCAATGCTTTGCTCCCTCCCTTGTGTAGAGGGGCTATGTCTGCTACTTTAAGTGAATCTGGTATGCACTTAAAGTATCTGGTATCTCTCCCGTGTCCAAGCTCTTCCTCCACACTAAACTGAGTGCCTGTGCTACCGGCACTTTGCATTTCTTTATAAATATTGAATTCCATGAGTCTGGACCTGGGGCTGAGTGCATGGGCATGTTTTCAATTTCTCTTTCAAAATTTAGTGCGCTCGTGTTGATATCAGTTATATTTACAGAGGTGACGCCTCACAAAGCCTGACGCCCCACCACGAACCCTAACCAGTCCCTGAACCCCGGATGAAGAGGAATGTGCCAATATGCATCGCTGAAGTCCAGGGACACCATCTAGGCACCCGGCTCCAAAGGAAACCAGACATGAGACAGAGTGGTCATCCAAAAGGAGGGGCAAGGAATCCAGAGGTTCAGAGGGACAAGCCAGAATGAACCGCAGATCCGCACAGTCCTGTTTCGGCTCTGGAAACAGGTTGGAAATCCAATTGAGGGACGGGGTCATTTTAACCATACTCAAGTGCACCCACTCTGAGATGACCTGACAGAGTGCAGGGGACAAAGCCAGCCCCGTGAGCCCCAAACCTCCCAAAGAAGGAGGAGCTGCCCAACACCACCACAGGCTGGTGGATACAATCCGAAACGCTTACAAATCGTGGATGAAGGGTGAGCAAACAGCGTGAGCCTTCCCCCCCCATCAATGGTCGAACTGTGAAATGGCCGACGCCCCTTACGAGAAACCGACCGACGAACAGAGCGATCACCGCGCCGACCAGACGACACCGCAATGTCTGCTCAAAAGCTGGCACCAATGGCCAACCATGATTGGACGAACCCCAAGCCAATCAATAGGATGATTTAGAGTCCCTAGGATGACAGAAGAGAGCATTGTTTATGTCTGCAGACTTAACGCTTCTTTTGTGTTCCTCAACTCTGCCATTTAGTGTATGGCTAGTGTCCCAAAATATTGGAGAGGAATACTTTGGGCTCATCTTGAGAGGACAAGATGAGCTCACCTCACTCTTGCCTTACTTATGCCTGTGCCTCCCTCACTCTTATCACAATTGACTTGATAATGGTCCAGGATGGACCGAAATGTTGTTGTCACCTCATCTTCTGATGTTAGTTTGGTCATCATATCTTCAGCAATATTATGGTGACATCATCAACATAAGAATGACAAAAATCTGGGGACGGAAGAATTGCAAAATCTGGGGTACAGAAACAAATCTAGTTAAGAGTGACAAATGAAAATAGGGAAAATTAAAAATTATGAGGTCATAGAGCAAGATTAAATGTTTTTTTTTTGCTTCAAAT
>WNGS01137820.1:4937-18032 GCA_020271785.1 Procambarus virginalis
TTGTCTTCAAGCATGTCTCAGCTAGTTTCTCTAGTTGAGTGTAGAGGGAGGCTTGTTGCTTCTCATGCTGTTTATAGAGCGAGGCTTTTAGCTTGTCTAGCTGTGTATAGAGGAGGCTTGTAGCTTGACTAGCTATGTATAGAAGGAATCTTTGTACCTTCTAGCTGTGTATAGGAGAGTAGCGTGTCTAGCTGTGTATGAGAGAGAGAATGATGCATGTCTAGCTGAGAATAGTGGGAGGCTTGTAGCTTGTCTAGCTGTGTATAGAGGGTGGCTTGTAGCTTGTCTAGCTGAGTATAGAGAGTCTTGTTGCTGGTCTGGCTGAGTATAGAGGGAGGCTTGTAGCTTGTCTAACGGAGTATAGAGGGAGGTTTGTAGCTTGTCTATCTGTGTATAGAGGAAGGCTTGTAGTTTGTGTAGCAAAGTATAGAGCGAGGCTTTAGCATGTGTAGCTGTATATAGTGGGAGGCTTTTATCTTTTCTAGCTGAGAATAGAAAGAGGATTTTGCGTGTCTAGTGGTGTATAGAGCGAGGAATGATGCTTGTCTAATTGTGTATAGAGGGAGGCTTGTAGCTTGTCTAGCTGTGTATAGAGATAAATTTTTAGCTTGTCTAGTTGTATATAAAGAGGCTTGTAGCTTGTCTAGATGTGTATAGAGGGTGACTTGTAGCTTGTCTAGCTTAGTTAAGAGGAAGGCTTGTAGCTTGTCTAGCTGTGTATAGAGGGAGGCTTCATCTTGTCTAGCTGTGTATATAGGGAGGCTTGTAGCTTCTCAACCTGTGTATAGAGGGAGGCTTGTAGCTTGTCTAGCTGAGTATAGAGGGAGGCTGTAGCTGGTCTAGCTGTGTATAGAGGGAGGCTTGTAGCTGTCTAGCTGTGTATAGAGGGAAGCTTTTAGCTTGTAGCAGGTGCACCAGAAGTGGGTAGACCAGTGCAAAAGAGGCGAGTGCACCAGTGCACAAGGGGGCTGGTTCATTAGCCTACTTAGGGCACTGAGTAAAGAGAATGGTGGATTAGTCATCGAGAAAGTATAAAACTATACTGATAAATCGACCAGTGGCAAATACTGCAAGTTCAGTGTTCCAACATGCTCAGTGTTGCAACAGGCTCAGTGTGACACCAGGACAGTGTTGCAGCAGGCTCAGTGTGACACCAGGACAGTGTTGCAGCAGGTTCAGTGTGACACCAGGACAGTGTTGCAGCAGGCTCAGTGTGACACCAGGACAGTGTTGCAGCAGGCTCAGTGTGACACAAAGACAGTGTTGCAGCTGGCTCAGTGTGACACAAGGACAGTGTTGCAGCAGGCTCAGTGTGACACAAAGACAGTTTTGCAGCAGGCTCAGTGTGACACAAGACAGTGTTGCAGCAGGCTCAGTGTGACTCAGGACAGTGTTGCAGCAGGCTCAGTGTGACACCAGGACAGTGTTGTAGGAGGCTCAGTGTGACACCAGGACAGTGTTGCAGCAGGCTCAGTGTGACACAAGGACAGTGTTGCAGCAGGCTCAGTGTGACACCAGGACAGTGTTGCAGCAGGCTCAGTGTGACACAAGGACAGTGTTGCAGCAGGCTCAGTGTGACACCAGGACAGTGTTGCAGCAGGCTCAGTGTGACACAAAGACAGTGTTGCAGCAGGCTCAGTGTGGCACCAGGACAGTGTTGCAGCAGGCTCAGTGTGGCACCAGGACAGTGTTGCAGCAGGCTCAGTGTGGCACCAGGACAGTGTTGTAGCAGGCTCAGTGTGACACCAGGACAGTGTTGCAGCAGGCTCAGTGTGACACCAGGACAGTGTTGCAGCAGGCTCAGTGTGACACCAGGACAGTGTTGCAGCAGGCTCAGTGTGACACCAGGACAGTGTTGCAGCAGGCTCAGTGTGACACAAAGACAGTGTTGCAGCAGGCTCAGTGTGACACAAAGACAGTGTTGCAGCAGGCTCAGTGTGACACCAGGACAGTGTTGCAGCAGGCTCAGTGTGACACAAAGACAGTGTTGCAGCAGGCTCAGTGTGACACCAGGACAGTGTTGCAGCAGGCTCAGTGTGACACAAAGACAGTGTTGCAGCAGGCTCAGTGTGACACAAAGACAGTGTTGCAGCAGGCTCAGTGTGACACCAGGACAGTGTTGCAGCAGGCTCTGTGTGACACCAGGACAGTGTTGCAGCAGGCTCAGTGTGACACAAGGACAG
Source organism: Procambarus virginalis (assembly GCA_020271785.1). Taxonomy (NCBI): domain Eukaryota; kingdom Metazoa; phylum Arthropoda; class Malacostraca; order Decapoda; family Cambaridae; genus Procambarus; species Procambarus virginalis. The sequence goes on from WNGS01137820.1 coordinate 7,121, forward strand.
TGTTGCAGCAGGCTCAGTGTGACACAAAGACAGTGTTGCAGCAGGCTCAGTGTGACACCAGGACAGTGTTGCAGCAGGCTCAGTGTGACACAAAGACAGTGTTGCAGCAGGCTCAGTGTGACACCAGGACAGTGTTGCAGCAGGCTCAGTGTGACACAAGGACAGTGTTGCAGCAGGCTCAGTGTGACACCAGGACAGTGTTGCAGCAGGCTCAGTGTGACACCAGGACAGTGTTGCAGCAGGCTCAGTGTGACACCAGGACAGTGTTGCAGCAGGCTCAGTGTGACACAAAGACAGTGTTGCAGCAGGCTCAGTGTGACACCAGGACAGTGTTGCAGCAGGCTCAGTGTGACACAAGGACAGTGTTGCAGCAGGCTCAGTGTGACACCAGGACAGTGTTGCAGCAGGCTCAGTGTGACACAAAGACAGTGTTGCAGCAGGCTCAGTGTGACACAAGACAGTGTTGCAGCAGGCTCAGTGTGACACCAGGACAGTGTTGCAGCAGGCTCAGTGTGACACCAGGACAGTGTTGCAGCAGGCTCAGTGTGACACCAGGACAGTGTTGCAGCAGGCTCAGTGTGACACCAGGACAGTGTTGCAGCAGGCTCAGTGTGACACAAGGACAGTGTTGCAGCAGGCTCAGTGTGACACCAGGACAGTGTTGCAGCAGGCTCAGTGTGACACAAGGACAGTGTTGCAGCAGGCTCAGTGTGACACCAGGACAGTGTTGCAGCAGGCTCAGTGTGACACAAAGACAGTGTTGCAGCAGGCTCAGTGTGACACCAGGACAGTGTTGCAGCAGGCTCAGTGTGACACCAGGACAGTGTTGCAGCAGGCTCAGTGTGACACCAGGACAGTGTTGCAGCAGGCTCAGTGTGACACCAGGACAGTGTTGCAGCAGGCTCAGTGTGACACAAAGACAGTGTTGCAGCAGGCTCAGTGTGACACAAAGACAGTGTTGCAGCAGGCTCAGTGTGACACCAGGACAGTGTTGCAGCAGGCTCAGTGTGACACAAAGACAGTGTTGCAGCAGGCTCAGTGTGACACAAAGACAGTGTTGCAGCAGGCTCAGTGTGACACCAGGACAGTGTTGCAGCAGGCTCAGTGTGACACCAGGACAGTGTTGCAGCAGGCTCAGTGTGACACAAGGACAGTGTTGCAGCAGGCTCAGTGTGACACAAAGACAGTGTTGCAGCAGGCTCAGTGTGACACCAGGACAGTGTTGCAGCAGGCTCAGTGTGACACAAAGACAGTGTTGCAGCAGGCTCAGTGTGACACCAGGACAGTGTTGCAGCAGGCTCAGTGTGACACAAGGACAGTGTTGCAGCAGGCTCAGTGTGACACCAGGACAGTGTTGCAGCAGGCTCAGTGTGACACCAGGACAGTGTTGCAGCAGGCTCAGTGTGACACCAGGACAGTGTTGCAGCAGGCTCAGTGTGACACAAAGACAGTGTTGCAGCAGGCTCAGTGTGACACCAGGACAGTGTTGCAGCAGGCTCAGTGTGACACAAGGACAGTGTTGCAGCAGGCTCAGTGTGACACCAGGACAGTGTTGCAGCAGGCTCAGTGTGACACAAAGACAGTGTTGCAGCAGGCTCAGTGTGACACCAAGACAGTGTTGCAGCAGGCTCAGTGTGACACCAGGACAGTGTTGCAGCAGGCTCAGTGTGACACCAGGACAGTGTTGCAGCAGGCTCAGTGTGACACCAGGACAGTGTTGCAGCAGGCTCAGTGTGACACCAGGACAGTGTTGCAGCAGGCTCAGTGTGACACAAGGACAGTGTTGCAGCAGGCTCAGTGTGACACCAGGACAGTGTTGCAGCAGGCTCAGTGTGACACAAGGACAGTGTTGCAGCAGGCTCAGTGTGACACCAGGACAGTGTTGCAGCAGGCTCAGTGTGACACAAAGACAGTGTTGCAGCAGGCTCAGTGTGGCACCAGGACAGTGTTGCAGCAGGCTCAGTGTGACACCAGGACAGTGTTGCAGCAGGCTCAGTGTGGCACCAGGACAGTGTTGCAGCAGGCTCAGTGTGGCACCAGGACAGTGTTGCAGCAGGCTCAGTGTGACACAAAGACAGTGTTGCAGCAGGCTCAGTGTGACACCAGGACAGTGTTGCAGCAGGCTCAGTGTGACACCAGGACAGTGTTGCAGCAGGCTCAGTGTGACACAAGGACAGTGTTGCAGCAGGCTCAGTGTGACACCAGGACAGTGTTGCAGCAGGCTCAGTGTGACACAGGACAGTGTTGCAGCAGGCTCAGTGTGACACAGGACAGTGTTGCAGCAGGCTCAGTGTGACACAAACACAGTGTTGCAGCAGGCTCAGTGTGACACAGGACAGTGTTGCAGCAGGCTCAGTGTGACACAAGGACAGTGTTGCAGCAGGCTCAGTGTGACACCAGGACAGTGTTGCAGCAGGCTCAGTGTGACACAAGACAGTGTTGCAGCAGGCTCAGTGTGACACCAGGACAGTGTTGCAGCAGGCTCAGTGTGACACCAGGACAGTGTTGCAGCAGGCTCAGTGTGACACCAGGACAGTGTTGCAGCAGGCTCAGTGTGACACAAGGACAGTGTTGCAGCAGGCTCAGTGTGACACCAGGACAGTGTTGCAGCAGGCTCAGTGTGACACAAGGACAGTGTTGCAGCAGGCTCAGTGTGACACATGGACAGTGTTGCAGCAGGCTCAGTGTGACACAAGACAGTGTTGCAGCAGGCTCAGTGTGACACCAGGACAGTGTTGCAGCAGGCTCAGTGTGACACCAGGACAGTGTTGCAGCAGGCTCAGTGTGACACAAAGACAGTGTTGCAGCAGGCTCAGTGTGACACAGGACAGTGTTGCAGCAGGCTCAGTGTGACACAAGGACAGTGTTGCAGCAGGCTCAGTGTGACACATGAACAGTGTTGCAGCAGGCTCAGTGTGACACCAGGACAGTGTTGTAGCAGGCTCAGTGTGACACCAGGACAGTGTTGCAGCAGGCTCAGTGTGACACATGAACAGTGTTGCAGCAGGCTCAGTGTGACACCAGGACAGTGTTGCAGCAGGCTCAGTGTGACACATGAACAGTGTTGCAGCAGGCTCAGTGTGACACCAGGACAGTGTTGCAGCAGGCTCAGTGTGACACATGAACAGTGTTGCAGCAGGCTCAGTGTGACACCAGGACAGTGTTGCAGCAGGCTCAGTGTGACACCAGGACAGTGTTGCAGCAGGCTCAGTGTGACACAAGGACAGTGTTGCAGCAGGCTCAGTGTGACACAAAGACAGTGTTGCAGCAGGCTCAGTGTGACACATGGACAGTGTTGCAGCAGGCTTAGTGTGACACATGGACAGTGTTGCAGCAGGCTCAGTGTGACACCAGGACAGTGTTGCAGCAGGCTCAGTGTGACACAAGGACAGTGTTGCAGCAGGCTCAGTGTGACACCAGGACAGTGTTGCAGCAGGCTCAGTGTGACACAAAGACAGTGTTGCAGCAGGCTCCGTGTGACACAAGGACAGTGTTGCAGCAGGCTCAGTGTGACACATGGACAGTGTTGCAGCAGGCTCAGTGTGACACATGGACAGTGTTGCAGCAGGCTCAGTGTGACACCAGGACAGTGTTGCAGCAGGCTCAGTGTGACACAAGGACAGTGTTGCAGCAGGCTCAGTGTGACACCAGGACAGTGTTGCAGCAGGCTCAGTGTGACACAAAGACAGTGTTGCAGCAGGCTCAGTGTGACACCAGGACAGTGTTGCAGCAGGCTCAGTGTGACACATGGACAGTGTTGCAGCAGGCTCAGTGTGACACCAGGACAGTGTTGCAGCAGGCTCAGTGTGACACCAGGACAGTGTTGCAGCAGGCTCAGTGTGACACCAGGACAGTGTTGCAGCAGGCTCAGTGTGACACAAAGACAGTGTTGCAGCAGGCTCAGTGTGACACAAGGACAGTGTTGCAGCAGGCTCAGTGTGACACCAGGACAGTGTTGCAGCAGGCTCAGTGTGACACCAGGACAGTGTTGCAGCAATCTCAGTGTGACACAAAGACAGTGTTGCAGCAGGCTCAGTGTGACACAAAGACAGTGTTGCAGCAGGCTCAGTGTGACACATGGACAGTGTTGCAGCAGGCTCAGTGTGACACAAGGACAGTGTTGCAGCAGGCTCAGTGTGACACATGGACAGTGTTGCAGCAGGTTCAGTGTGACACATGGACAGTGTTGCAGCAGGCTCAGTGTGACACATGGACAGTGTTGCAGCAGGCTCAGTGTGACACATGGACAGTGTTGCAGCAGGCTCAGTGTGACACAAGGACAGTGTTGCAGCAGGCTCAGTGTGACACAAAGACAGTGTTGCAGCAGGCTCAGTGTGACACAAAGACAGTGTTGCAGCAGGCTCAGTGTGACACAAAGACAGTGTTGCAGCAGGCTCAGTGTGACACAAAGACAGTGTTGCAGCAGGCTCAGTGTGACACAAGGACAGTGTTGCAGCAGGCTCAGTGTGACACAAAGACAGTGTTGCAGCAGGCTCATTGTGACACCAGGACAGTGTTGCAGCAGGCTCAGTGTGACACCAGGACAGTGTTGCAGCAGGCTCAGTGTGACACAAGGACAGTGTTGCAGCAGGCTCAGTGTGACACAAGGACAGTGTTGCAGCAAGTTGTTTGAAAAATATATTTACACGAAGGCAAGAAGTAGAGAGAGAAACTGTAATGTGTACATAATGTTAATTGATGACATCAACACACAGTAACTGTGGTGAGAGAGAGAGAGACAGAGAAAGAGAGAGACACAGAGAGAGTGTGAGGGAGACAGAGGGACAAAGAGAGAGTGTGAGGGAGACAGAGAGACAAAGAAAGAGTGTGAGGGAGACAGAGAGACACAGAAAGAGTGTGAGGGAGACAGAGAGACACAGAAAGAGTGTGAGGGAGACAGAGAGACACAGAAAGATTATGAGGGAGACAGAGAGACACAGAAAGAGTGTGAGGGAGACAGAGAGACACATAAAGAGTGTGAGGGAGACAGAGAAACACAGAAAGAGTGTGAGGGAGACAGAGAGACAAAGAGAGAGTGTGAGGGAGACAGAGAGACACAGAGAGAGTGTGAGGGAGACAGAGAGACACAGAGAGAGTGTGAGGGAGACAGAGAGACAAAGAGAGAGTGTGAGGGAGACAGAGAGACACAGAAAGAGTGTCAGGGAGACAGAGAGACAAAGAGAGAGTGCTGAACCTGTGTGGAACTTCTAGTAAATGTGAATTTTATGACGGAAACATGCAGAGTGTTAAAGTTTATGACAGAGTTTGTTGACATCAATGTTGGATGATAAAAATAGTCAAGTGGAAAGTGCTAATCCACTATTATTTGGGTGGAAAGTGAGGGACGGAGTGAAGGGACGACGTGAACCATCAGGGATTGAACACCGGCACTTGAAGAAACGCGGTCATCACTCTACCAACCCGTCTAAACGGTTGGGCCATGGTGCCTGATTTATGTAACGCGCCGTGATTGTCCACCGTGTGAATGGGGTGATGATGCCCTCCTGGGTAGTGTAGTCCCCCATGACTGTGCACTGGGTGTATTGTGTATGAGTGTATGATACAAACACACGGAATATGTAACAAAGAGGAGTTCTCTAAGAGGGGATGTTTCTCTGTCAGTCTCTCAGACAGACAGACAGGGACAGAGTGGAGACAGCAAGACACACAGATGGAGCTAGCAATAGAGACAGATAGTGACAAACATAGGTAGATAGATATATGATGGATAGACAGAGCTAGATGGATAGATGGATCGATGGAAAGATTATTAAACAGTTGGATAGGTGGATGGATAGATAGACTAATAGATAGATGCGTAGATGGATGACAAAATGATAGATAGATAGATAGATAGATGAATGGATATATTTGTTTGATTGGTACATGTACAGATGATTGGATAAATGGACAGATGAATGGATAGATGGACAGATGAATGGATAGATGGATAAATGGATGGATAGTTGGAAGGATAGATGAATGTATGAATTGATAGATAGATGGACAGAAAGATGCATAGATAAATCGAGTGATAGAAGGATAGATGAAAGGAAAGATGTATGGATATAAAGATAGATGGATAGATATATGTAAGCCTAGAGAGATGGATGCATAGATGGAAAGATTGACAAAGATGGATGAATGGACAATGGACAGATGGATGTATAGATGGGTGGATATAGGCTCAGATAGATGGATGGATAGACTGATAGTTACCAAATGGATGAACAGAGGGATCGATGGATAGGATGATGATAGATGGAGAAACAGATCAAAAGACCAACAGGTAGTAATATAGATATAAGATTAGATGGATAAATGGAGGGTTAGAAGAATGGATTGATGTATATAGATGGATGGACAGTTGGATAGCTATATGGATAGTTGGATGGATAGATGGATAGATGGACAGACTATCGATACATCTTATATTACAGGGGTGTGGATCACCTAATTCCTCCACGGTTGAGCGATAGCCGAGGGAAGGCTTAGTTACAGTTGGGCACCATTTAGCTACTTCTGGAAACTTTCCTTTTTGTGGTTGCTCATAGCGCGGTTGATAGAGCTACTATCTCCCGTTTTGCGGGTCGGAGGCTCGATGCTCTTTGGGCCTCAAGTTAATGAAATATATGTTCATATTTATATATCTGGTCGGGTCATTTAGAGTTCTTGGTTATCTATGGCTTGCGTGTTCATGCAATCTTTCTTACACACACACACACACACACACACACACACACACACACACACACACACACACACACACACACACACACACACACACACAAGGGGGAACATGATCACAACCTACAAAATCCTCAGGGGAATCGACCGGGTAAACAAGGATGAACTATTCAACACTGGAGGGACGCGAACAAGGGGACACAGGTGGAAGCTGAGTACCCAAATGAGCCACAGAGACATTAGAAAGAACTTTTTCAGTGTCAGAGTAGTTAGTAAATGGAATGCAGTAGGAAGTGTTGTGGTGGAGGCTGACTCCATACACAGTTTCAAATGTAGATATGAAAGAGCCCAGTAGGCTCAGGAATCTGTACACCTGTTGATTGACGGTTAAGAGGCGGGACCAAAGAGCCAAAGCTCAACCCCGCAAGCACAAATAGGTGAGCAATTAGGTGAGCACACACAAACATTTTATATATATATATATATATATATATATATATATATATATATATATATATATATATATATATATATATATATATATATATATATATTCTCTTATCCCGAACTCCCGAACTCCTTATCAAAAACAGCCCGAAGCCGACAGAGAACCCTCTACAGCAGTCAAGCGTTGTATACATGTACACTTGCCCCCAACGAAGGATGTAACCTTCAATCTAAGTACATAGGTATGACGTCGACTAAGCTGACGAGGCGTTTGACATGCCATCTTCAATCCGGTGCCCCTAGGAATCACATGAGACAAGCCCATGACATCACCCTAACAAGAGAAATGTTGAACAAGAATACATGCATAATAGACAGAACCCAAGATGCAAGAAGATTACAAATTCTTGAAGCAATTCACATAAGAACAGAACAACCTACCATGAACACCCAAATCACGGAACTATTTACTCTTCCCACAATGAGAGTAAGGACAAGACCAGAACATAACGATACCAACACAGAAGACAATGTTCAACATAACAGGCCAATTACACTGGATTAATCTTTGTATGTAGATGCCAGCTGCCTCGTATGGGCCAATAGGCCTTCTGCGGTTACCTCTATTCATATGTTTCACCCCATTTATCCCCTATGTATCCCCTATGTTTTCACCTTTATTGTCTTATCACCTGACCCAGTGCGGGTATTTAATCAAACCACATTGTAACATTTCCTCACTTGAGAATGAACCTTGGAGGTTCGAAACGTTGTACAAATTGTTTAAATAAGTGTAATACATTCTATAGTAATCCACATCTTTTCTTCACCCAGAAATTACGAAAATGAGTTTTGGAGAACTCCTATTTCAGCTAAGCCCTGATGCTAAGAAAATAGTTAGAGGGATAGAAGCCCTAAACCAGAAGATAGTAAATACAGAATATGCGGTCATATTCAATGAAACATGTTTAAAAGAAAACCTGCTGCCAGTATACACCAATATATATATATATATATATATATATATATATATATAGATATATATATATATATATATATATAATATATATATATATATATATATATATATATATATATAACATATATGTATATGTATATATATATATATATATATATATATATATATATATATATAATATATATATATATATACATATATGTATATATATATATATATATATATATATATATATATATATATATATATATATATATATATATATATATATATATATGCGGAAAAACCACAAAGAATTGGAGAAAGGGGGGTGAACGTTTCGGCTTGTTAAGGCCGTTGTCAACATCAGACTGACTGAGGACAAGAGAGAGAGGATACAGGCCAGCACCTAGACCTGACCAACCCATCCCTAGAAAAGGATTACCAGAAACAGGAAGGGTCAAAGAGGATTAAGCGGTCAGAGAATTAAGGATGAAAGATTAAGGAAAAGCCTCATGAACGCACAATAAATGAATATACAATTGTAATAAGACATTGTATGCCTCAATTTCAGAGTTTTTTCTTAAACTGTTGTGTAATATTGTAACTTAAAACTGGGTCAAGTTTGTACATACCAGTACTAACATTGAGAAGATTTGGACATTGACTAATTACTGACCACCAGACTGACAGTCTGCAGTCATCACCAGACTGACAGTCTGGTGTTGACAACGGCCTTAACAAGCCGAAACGTTCACCCCCTTTCTCCAATTCTTTGTGGTTTTTCCGCATACAAATGATCAGTGCTTAGTGATCGTCAATTGCATATATATATATATATATATATATATATATATATATATATATATATATATATATATATATATATATATATATATATACATACATAGATATTTATTGCCAGACTAGCTGTACCCGGCCACGCATTGCTGTGACTTAGCAACCCTCCCCTTTCCCCCCGTCCTCCCGACCGTTCCCCCCTTCCCTGTTCTCTCATCCTCCCAACCAGTCCTCACTCCCCCATTCCCTCGTCCTCCCCACCATTCCCCACTCCCTCGTCCGATGCATTCCCAAATGATCTAATGTTCCCATCAGAAAAAACTGGGAACATCAAACGATCTGATGACCCCATCACTGAAAATTAAGAACAGTTAAAAATAAAAAAATAAAAAAATAAAAATAAATAAACTATACTAAACACTATATTTTGTCACACAAAATAATTAAATCAAAATGAAAATAAATTGAAATCTCTGAAAATTCAATTGATCAATGCAATCGGAAACATTGAAATGGAATTGTAACATATTTAGTATATCGTGTATTGCATTTACGTCCAACAGATGGCGCTGTTTAAAAAAAAAACATATTTTACCTGTCACAGGTGTGTCATGTATAAAGTATGTATATAAAAATGCGCGCCTCTTCAAATGCAATGTTGTGTCAAATTTTCAAAGCAATTGGTAAAGAGGTTTCGGAGATTTTCTTCACATGAAAACTCTCATGAAAAAAAAGTTAAAAACAAACTAGTTTTTACCTGTCATAGACGTGACATCTATATAATATGTATATAAAAATACGCTCCTATGTGAATGGAACGTAGTGTGAAAACTTCAAAGCAATCGGTGAAGAACTTTCGGTGAATAGCTATTTAGAACAAACGAACATTTACATTTGTATTTATATAAATGAGTTGATTGTTATACACTAAGTTGACGCTAAGGGACGTACCCGGTGGTAACTGTCAGTTTGCATCTCTGAGTCAGTCAGTCTCTCTGTCTGTTTGCCTGACCATCCTTCTGTCTGTCTATCCATCTATCTGTATATCCATGTATTCATCTGTCTTATCGCCGTTCCCCCTTCTCTCAGATAATATATTTAAGAACCAGAGAAACAAATGTATGGTTCCGAGAAAGAATGTTATTATGACAACTCCACGTTAATTAAACTTAATATTCGCACTTGACTAGAAGGAAAGCTCTATGAAAATGGCCTAGTGTCTATAATTGCTAATATTTCTAAAACATTTACCTTAGGCATACCCCGACTAGCCTAAGTTCATCCCGTAGCCCAGACCATCCCCCCTGCAAATTTGGGTGAGGCTAGCCCCTAGCGTCTGGCTTGACAAGGACATACGTTCCATCTAATAGGGATATACGATGACAGAGAAAACTGTTAATTAAAGTGTATATGAAACTTAGATCATAAAAGATGCAATAGAGAGAGATACTAACTAAAACAGTGGTGGATGGAGGAAACCAAGAAGCATTAATTAGATGACACACCTGAAGAGTGTGGCTGACGGGCAGGTTGGGCCGAGGCGCAGGTAAGAAAGGAAAGGTGTGGATCGTCAGGAGCTGCAATAGTCGACAATAGGTTAGGTAAAGACCGCCAGTCTGTGATGCATGTGTGGAACTGAGAATATTTAATGATGAAAAGCAATGTCATGGCGGGAGGCGGAGTGTGAGTCAGTGGTTCACATGCTTGGTGAGTGTGTGGTGTGGTGGTGATGTGTGGTGAGGTGGTGAGTGTGTGGGTGAGACACCGGAGGGCGAAGACAAGCTACAAGCCTCCCTCTATACACACCTAGATAAGCTAAAAGCCTCCCTCCTCTATAACAGGATTATAGAGAAGCTACAAGCCTACCTCTATATTCAGCTAGAAAGACTACACAACCTCCCTCTATACTCAGCTAGACAAGCTAGTTGAGACACACTTGTAGACAGGCTTGTAGACAAGCCTCCCTCTATTATCACAGCTAGACAAGCTACATGCCTCACTCTATAAACAGGTTATACA
>WNGS01137824.1:7364-20831 GCA_020271785.1 Procambarus virginalis
AACTAATTGCACTAATACCGTGCTTCTTATCCCAGAACACATGAATCCAGTATGTTGTAGCCCTGTACTTCTCTGTTTGTGTTTATTATGTTTAACCTATAATGCCCTAAAGGTGAGCCTCGAGCAATTCGTGTTCTGTTTTGTTAGTAACTATATTTTGTAGCATATAATTGGAACTGACACTTGTAGCTGCTTTTGTGAAGGTTTTATGGCTTTCACATACATACATACAGTGTACATACATTCATACATTTTTCGGAACCAAAGAGCCAGAGCTCAAGCACAACTAGGTGAGTACACACACATGGTGCATTCCAATTAAAGCAGTCATACATGTATTTTTAGCACATCTCTTTAGCTCTATCCTTGTAAATGCACATTAATGACACTATGTAAAAGACACATCAAACACTTTATGTAGGGCATACGTAAATCTGTGTATCTGTGTATTTACGTATGTAGGTTAGCTTAGTATTTTAAAAGCACCGAATCACCTTCTGTGGTTGGTTGTTCAATAAACCCCTGAACTATATGTTTAACACATCTCTAACCCTGTCAATGGAGGACAGAAGAAATGTATATATGCTGTTAGCATTGTAATGTGTGGCCACGTCTGCGGTAGAAAATAATAATAATAAAAAAAACCACATCTCTTAAATTAAAGTACAGTATTGTACGTAGCAAATCTAAAAATATCCCACAAATTTGTCTGATTGTTTTCTTATTAATATCCAAAACTTCCATTACCCAGACAACCGAAGGTACCAGTTAATCCAAATACTGTATTGTACATATACTGTATTCTCACATATATGAAATGGGAAATGTTGACAATAAGGTAAAGGAGATTTAGATAATACAGTATTTATAAATGCTGTAGTGTACAGTAATTATTTTCCCAACAAAATATTGATCTGCTTGAAGAGGCAGAGTGAAGACCTAAGAATGCGGTGACCATGAGTGCCTTCTAAGGTTAATACATTTCTGTAATGTATAGTGAACTCCCAATTAGCTGGAGCCAAATTATCTGATTTCTAGATGGAATAGATGACATCTGAGCTCATTATGGTCTCGGGTTTATTCTAATGCTAATCCAAGAGCATAGAATTATACTAAACTGTATTTGCACCAGCAATAAACTTAAAACATTGGAAGACTGCAATAAAAATTACTAAGTTATTAAGCAATATATAAATAATTGTTGTGAGAAATGCATTATTCACCTGCCATATAGTACATTACTATCAAATTTCAGTACATTAGTACTTAGTGTTAATATAATTAAGTAGAAATAAAGTTATTCAAGCAAAAATGATGTCAATCTTATTTTTTGTTTGTATATACTGTATTAAAGATTATTATTAATTTTATTTGAACTACAGTATAATGTTAGAGTGTCCCTATCCTGTAAACAAAAGCAAAAAATATGAAACAATTGTGGCCTCCAAACATGACTGTTCGTGTTCAGCTGCAGTTCATCTAGATAATTGGAAATCAATTGCATTACCTTTTTCTAATGATGCTTTTAGTATTACTAGTACAAATACTGTACCTTCTTTCAGAGCACCTACATTCTAGGGCTAATCATCTCCTGCATTCTCTGTCCTAGACTATATTTGCCACCTTCTTGACGGAGAATGCGACACAAAAAAAATTCTTTTGTATAGTACCTGTCTCTTTTTTTTTTTTTTTTTTTAGTGTTACTAGCAGGTCATTACCTGTCATGTGCACGCCTAGATGGAGTACTGCTCCCATCTGCAGGCTGGGTGTGGTAGGGTTGTATTAATTAGCCTAGCATTTCCCAAAGCAAAGATATTAGTTGACTAGAAAGTTAGAGATAACTTGGTCTCTGCATGCACCATGATGCATCTTCACTCTTTGCACCTATTGTATGACAGATGCTTAGTACTATTGTTTCATTGTTTCCTCCCTCCCACTCATATTGTAAGTCCTCCTGAGCTCCTAGGAGTGTACATAGCTTTGCTGCATGATCACGATATTAGAGGAAAGCAGCAAGAGCTATTAATAAAAATGTTAAACAATAAGAGTGAAACGTGAATATCAAGGTGGGAGAGGATTTTTTGTGAGTTTGTGAGTGGACAGTATTGGAGGCATGTGGAGCAACTTTGTGATGTGTGCTCTCAAGGTTTAGTAGTGTAGAAATAATGAACTGTATAGATTATAAATTTATTTGTCAAATGTTAGAATGTTGTTTGAAGTGTAGGCACCCAAGGAAACATTTTGAAAATTATTGTTAAATTGAGAAAACACACTTGATTTTAGAGTAATTTGAAATACTGTGCGCAAATGTGTGAATCAAAATATTGATTAGAAAAGAACAAGAAGGTACAGTAGTTATATTTAATATCTGTATATTCCCAAAAAAGTGATGTACAATGTAATGTATAAAAATAAAAAGTCGAACTTGGGTATTCAAAATGTATTCATAAAGACTCGTGTGTTCTACACAAAATAGTTTTATAAAGAGGTGATACAGTTTTTCTGATGGATCATCTGCAGAAACAAAGTGATATTAAAGATTTGTTTTACCCCATTCCACCGCAGGTTGACGTGGACTTTTACTTCCTTTGTTATTTGTATTATTATTCAGAACAAAAGCACAGTAGTGTGAATTATCAATGAGAAAATGAGTAAGAGCAGTAAAGGGATTTGAACCAGTGTCCTGGTGAATACCAGACTCGTGCCTTTAGTATAATTTTAATTATTATTATTTGTATTGCTAACATTGTTATATGCCTCATTATCCACACTATTCCACTTCACTTTAAAAGTGTAAGTAACCCATTTTATCTCACAGCTTTTTCTTTCTGAAAGGGCACTTTTGATCATTTTTCTTACAAATTTGCATGTGAATGATGAATGTTACAGAATATGATCTGTGATCGGTCTTCTTCATACTCTACTAGGTTTATTGTTCAGTAATAAATGAACTTATTTGACCTCTTTTGTTTCAGATCTTGACAGCAAATGATATGTCATCATTGCTTCTTGGTCACTCAGAGGACGAATTGTGTGGTAAAATGAAATTGACGGACTTCATTGCAAATCCCAGCACTAAACAGAAGCTTGGTTCACTTGCCAGTCCATGTCCCTCTGCAGAAACAGACAGCACGGAGACTTCCATTCATACCTTGCCTGACCCTGACATACTAGATAATCAAGGGATGGTACTCTTTAGTGGTAAAGTGGTAAGTGGATATCTTCTGCACAACTGGCATTCCCCATCTTGTCTTTTATTTTTATTTATTTATTCTAAATTTTTTCTTGTGTACTGCTGTCAAGAAATAATGGTAAAGATAGGATTAGAGTTTGAATACTTATATAGATACTTATCAAGCCGCTGAAAAATTTGGTAAGATACATGAAAGGTTTTTATTTTACTGTAATATTTATGGTGTAAGGGGCTTAAACTTTTAGTTATTTGTTATCTTGGGAAACATGTACGAACATAAGGTATCCCAGAGAATGATATTTTATTGATTGTCAGTTTTAGTTTGATTTGTGTGTCTTCTAGCTAACAAACAAGGTTGTTGGTCAGAAATGTGTATGCTGTGTCTTGAAGCATTGGGCTTCTCTTTTGTATGAATGCTGGAGTGTGGTGGTGCATGTGTTTTTCTATTATCAAGAACAGAAAAAGTCATTAGGCCTTACGATATACACTAGACCAATTACTGACCTTCCCCAGGATGCAGCCCACAACAGTTGGCTGACTCCCAGGTGCTTATTTACTGTTAATTGAACAAACATATCAGGTGAAAGGAAATATTCCCAAACATTTCTGTCCTGTCATGGAAAACAAACCAAAAACCTTTGAGCTGTGAACTGACTGTGTGACAAGTCCCATAATGTGAATAGTGTAATAGAAAAGTTATATTTTGTATTGTTTATTTTTAATTACATTTCAATATACAGTATTACTTTCATTTTTTTTTTACTCTGGGCTGAAAGCTCCCAGCCTCTTTAAAGATAGTAATGATTTATTATAAATGTTTGTAGGTTTCTAGTTTAAGTAGTATAAAGTTGCCTGTGAAGTTAGTGTATAACTGTAATGTTTTCTCCAAAGGTTAATGTTGACACCTTCGACAATGGCACGCTTCCCTGTTCACTCTGGCTGAAAGGTCTTCCACATGAGGAAGATGAAGATCAGAGGTGGATTGCAATTTTGGAGCCAGTGGATATAACTGTAGCGAAGGTAGGAATCATTGCAGTAAATAGACAATTAGGTATTTCCAGTATAAATAATTTATAGTTTTCTCATATTCATTTCTGTTCTTTCACTGCCCATTTATGCAGTATTTCATATGCCTCATCATATCAGCTTGAAAATGTTAATAATTTAGGGGTACAAAGTATTGCAACTGTTGAAATTTACCATTGTAGTTACATGCAAGTGTAGTATTTGGTAAATTTGTGTTATCACTTCAGAATTCATAATTACAGTATTAGTAATGGTAATGTCTTCTCACAGACATAATAACATAGGATAAAAACCACACTTGTGTATTTGTTTAATTTATGTAAGAAATTTACATTGTCAAATTTACATTGCACTTTCCTGAGTGCTTTGTCAAGGTCTGAGTGTGATTAGGATGAGACTTACATCTTAACATCTAATCAACGTTTGATGTTGAGATGTTAGTCTGGTGCTAATCACACACTCAGACCTTGAGAAAGCATTCAGGAAAGTGCAAAAGACAATGTAAATTTCTTACATAAATTTCACAAATACACAAGTGTGTGGGTTATTATCCTGTAGGATGTAACGTAGGATAACTTAAGTATCATAGTTTTAATTTTCTTTGTTGATTTCAAACACAGAGTGATGAAAACATTAAAAAATAGCCTAACTAAAAAAAAAAAAAGGAACAACTATCAGAGCGACTTAGGGGGCGGTGTGCGCAGTACAGTGGTTAAGAACTGTGCACTTGAGTGGCAAGTGTGGTGCAAGAAGGCTAAAATAGTGTGATTACCAATGCACCCAAAAAATAAGTTTACATTTTAAATAAGAAATGGTCAGTGCAACATCATAAACTTGTTTTAGATTCATTAAAGTATTTTGGAATTTGCAGGTGGTGGAATCCTTTATTAGGGGTTGAAGTAAATTTGAAATTACACACTAGAAAGTGAAGGGCGACGACGTTTCAGTCTGTCCTGGATCATTCTCAAGTCGATTGTGCACAATCAACTTGAGGATGGTCCAGGACAGACCGAAACGTCGTCGTCCCTTCACTTTCTAGTGTATAGTCTGGTCAACATACTTCAGCCACGTTATTGTGACTCATTGCCTGCAAATTTGAAATTATGCAAACATTCAGTACTGGGGATTGGGTTGGTGGGTGAACAACTTAATATCATAGAGTAGGTTCTTTTATTGTAAAGTAAAACTGGAATTATTTTATTTTTCCTTTGAAAAAAGAATTAATAGCTGTGTATTAGCTGCTGCTGCTGCAACATCTGGCTCACTGGTACAGATCTCCAGGGAACAAGGTGTCGGTTATAGGAAGTTCACATAGATACGAGGTTTGGGGGTGGGAATTTGTACTAGAATATTTTAGTAGTATTTTAAATTATTTTAGTATTTTAAAATTATTTTAGTATTGTAAAATTACGTTTGAAAAATCCTGTCATTATTGCAACAGCAAGTATAACATTGACAGTTACAAAATATTCTACGTTTGTATTATGCTGATTATGATTATTTACTTTTTAGGCTTCGGTAGACGTGACTGGTCGCATTCTTAAGCATGATTCTTCCTTAGTACATTATTGGGGTATGCAGAAAATGATGAACTCAACAAATTTAATGTCCGAGAACTCATTCCAGCACTGGAGGTGCCCAAATCTCCTCGGGAAATAACAAAGGTATATTGAATACTGTTTTACTATTTTCTATTATTCTCCAGATTCCTCCTATGAAGTTAATAATATACTAAATGTAATTAGTAGATCGATAAGTGTTTCAGCCATTTTCTTGTGCATATACTATATATATATTTTGTCACTTTTTTTAACTAAAAATTGTCATAATTTAAAGAATTCATTACCATGCTTTTTCTGTTAAAATGGATTTACATTCTTTGGAAATATTTGTCAATAATGAAATTGTGTACAGCCAGAATTGTTATCAGTAGCAGTGACTCTTGACTATTTGAATTTAAGCTAATGCTGAAAATGTCTTAAACTGTATCTGTATTTGTTTATCTTTGCTTCCATACCCAGGATATTGAGAAGCAACAGTGTACAGGACAGACGGTTGATTGTGCAACATTCCCTCTGTGTGCACACTTCTCTTATAATAAGGCACAGACTGATGAAGTTGTAAAGAAAATATTTTTGATCTTGAAATTTGGGTAAGGCATATATTGTTTTCCCCACTTCATTTGCATGAATTCATCCTGTTATTGAACATTCGCATTTTTTTTTTCTAGTGAAAATATGGTGCTGGGTAACCTACTTGTAATTGGTTCCAATACCTGCTCTAAGGTTTTAATCTTGAAGAAAAAATAATTTCAGATACCATCCTTAGTGTGTACAGATTTTTTCTATAAAATACCTTCCATATGAATTGTGAATTTTACAAATGTATATCCACTGTATATCCTGTTATTTTGCTTGTAATATTGGAACAAATTTAGAATATGATGTCTTATTTTTGAGGTTTTCTCAAACATCAGTGGCTTAGTGAGCTGATGATGATTCTGGCAGATTATTGATTATAATTATAACTTCACAAGACTTTTGTTTGGGTATGGCAAGAACGAACTCGAAGGAAAGGTAAGCGGCAATATTCACCTTAAGATAAGTAAATGTAATATTTTTTGTATTTAATGAATATTTCATGTACAGTATGTGTGTATTTTATAAAAAATAAACAATAGTGTAAACTGCTACCATTTCAGGACATCACCAGTCTCATACCAACTTTTGTTGATGATGTCGCCTTAATTCGGAAACTGAACAGTCCGTCCTTTGACTCTGACTCGATTCGACCATCAGTGATAATGAAGAGGAGAACCAAAAGGAAAATAGCAAAGTAATGTGTAAAGAGCTTGGTTATGTAAGCTCTACAGTACAGTGTTTAGTGTTGTCCCTATATTGTTAGCTTAATAATGAGCATTATCCATAGTCTTCAAAAATGGTTGCTAATAAATTATTTTTACTTTATCACATGTTCATTTTTAATGTATTTAGTTTTTAACTTCGTCTTGTAGCTCATACATAATAATAAACTTAATTTTTATTGGAACTGTATCTCTTGCCTGCAGAGTGTCGTGTTAACAATTCCCAGGAGAAGAGGAGTCTGCCAGACAAGGATGTGACCATTTTTATTTCTGAGCCTTCTTCCATAACAACACCTGACCGCAGCAATGTTACTACAGACAGGTGAGGTGTTTTACTCCTAGTAAAACCCAGTTTGCGAGCCCCATTATTTTTTGTCTTCTTTTTCTTATCTCCCTGCAATGGAATCTAGCTTAAATGTACCATATTTGCCGGCATCTAAGACGCACCATCACATGGGAGCACCCCTATTTTACAAGGAATTTTGTGGGAAAAAAATTTTTTAGTTTGTTTCATCTTGCATTCATCGAAAGAGATTTTAAAGTAGTTTTTGTACCTGAACTCTTACTCCTCTTTAGATCAGCTGTATAGTTGTTTTATATTTGGGGCAAAAGGAATTGCTATACAGGATATGAAACTTGTATTTCTGGATGTGATGTTTTGTTACCTCGACAGGCCACAGGGTGGCACACCTGGTGGTGTGACGCACATCATTATCCCTTCACAGATTTCAGCTCCTGTTATGCAGCATGTACGTTAGTCAGATCTAGTCACAGGCGCAACCAGTTATCAGCAGCCATGGTCAAGTCACATCAGGCATGCATTCAGGCACAAGTCAGTCATAATCAGTCAAAGGCAGTTAGGCATTCACAGGTATGGTAGCAGTCAAGCCACAGTTTGTAAACAACATGAGTCTGTTGTTTACAGAACACCCACCATCTGCATTAATCTCATACGAATCGTCTAGATACAGCTTGACCAAGTTCATTGTTTTTGTGGTTCTTTTTTTGTTTTTGTTTTTTACCACAGTTGTGTTTGTATGTTTTTTATTTTGTTTTTTTTTTAATATTTTTTTTTGTATTTACAAATGTTTTTTGTATTTTTTGTTTCGCGTTTTTTTCAGTTTTTTTTTGGCGGGTGTATTTTTTTTTATTTTGTTGCTACCAGTTATTTTTGGTTTGTTTTGTTCAGTTTTTGTTTGATTTATTTTGTTTGCGATTCATTTGTTTTTTTTGTTTTGTTTTTTTTTTTTTTTGTACGCACAGTTTGTTTGTACGGGATCAGTCATTTTTTTGTGTTTTTTTTTTTTTGTTTTTGTTTTTTTTTTTTATCCCATTATTTTGGCTTTTCTTTGGTTTTGTTTTTTTTGGGTTTGTGGTTTTGTTTTTTGGTTTTTTTTAATGTTTTTTTTACTTTTTTATTTTTTTTTATGTTTTGGGCAAGTTTTATTTCGTAGTTTTGTTTTGTTCGATGTACCATTTTTGGGGTCGGGTGGGGTTACTCACATTTTTTATCGCCCACATTTGTTTTGTTCCAGTTTTTTTCTT
The DNA here is from genome assembly GCA_020271785.1 of Procambarus virginalis. NCBI lineage: Eukaryota > Metazoa > Arthropoda > Malacostraca > Decapoda > Cambaridae > Procambarus > Procambarus virginalis. The sequence goes on from WNGS01137824.1 coordinate 15,992, forward strand.
TTTTTTGTTTGCTTTTTTTTGTTTCAGGTGTCCAACGCTTTTTTTTTGTTTTTTTCAAGTCTTTCGCATGTACCAGTGGTTTATTTTTTTTTGAGTGTGTTTTGTGTTTTTTTCAGTTTTCAAGTTTTTTTTTGTTTTTCAGTTTTCAGTTTCAGTGTGTCCCAAAGTCAGCTTTGTGTTTGGGGGGGGCAGTGGGCTGGCGGGCGGCGCGGTGTTTTTCCAGTTTTTTTTTTTAGTTTCAGTTTTTGTTTTGTTTTTTTTTTTTTGTGTGTTACCAGTTTGTTTCCAGTTTTAGTTGTTTATACCATTTTTTAGTTCTAGTTTATTTTTTTTTGTTTGTTGTTTAGGTGTTTTAGTTTTTTTCAAGTTTTTTTTTTCAAAGTTTTTGTTTTTTTATGGGCAATTTTTTGTCTTTTTGTGTGTGCGCTAGTTTTTGTTTTTGTTTTTTCATTTGTTGTTTTTTGGGGGGTTTGGGCCCGGAAGGGGGTGCTTTGGCCTATTGAAAAAAGCCTTGTGTGTTGGTTTGTTGTTTACTCCCAGTTCTTTCAGTAACCAGTGTTTGAGTTTTTTTTGTGTTTTTTGTTTTTTTTTGTCAGTTTTTCCGTTTGTTTTTTTTTGTTTTTTTTTTGTTTATTACCACAGGTTTCAGGTTATTTTTTTACCAGTTGTACCTGAGTTTTTTACAAGTTTGTTTTTGTTTTTTGTTTTTTTTTAGTCCCAGTTTTTTTTTTTTTTTAGTTTTTAATATTATTGTTTTTTCTAGATTTTGTCTTTTCTCTCGCATTTTTTTTGTTATGTTGTTGTTTTTTTGTTGCTGTTGGTCCAGAATTTTTTTCTAGTTTACCAGCTTTTTTCCGTTGTTTTGGCGGGGGGCCAGTGTTGTTGTTGTGCATGTTTTTTTTATGGTTTTTTGGGTCAAGTTTTTATTGTTGTGTTTTTTTTCTTTCACAGTTTTTTTATTTTTGTTCGTTTTGTGTTTTTTGTTATTTCGTTTCAGTTTTTTTTTTTTCTTTTTTTTTTTTGTTTTTTTCAACAAGTTATGCAGTTCAGTTTGAGTCAAGTCAGTTTTTTTTTCCCCGTTTTCACTGTCAAAGTTTTTTTTTTTTGGTTTGGTTATTTACCAGTTCAGTAGTTTTTTTTTTTTTATGTTTTTTCAAGTTTTTTTTTGTTTTTTTTTGGTTTGGGGCCCGGTGTTTTCGTGCGGCAGAGTGTTTTTTTTTTATTTCAGTTTGTTCTTGTTCCCAGTTTGTTTTAGGCTCTAAAGTTTTGGGGGGGTTTTCAGTTTTTCCGTTTTTTTCCAGTAGTTTTTTGGTGTCGTATTTTTTTTGTGTGTATAGGGGTGTTTGCCAGTTACCAGTCGTTTTTTTGCCCAGTTTTCCTTTCTTTCGAACGTTTTTGTTCATTTGGTTTGTGTTTTGTTGTTAGTTCAGTTTTACCAGAGTTTAACCATAAATTTTGGGGCCGAGGATCCAGTTTGCTTTGTGTTGTTGTTTTTTTTTTTTCATGCATTTTTGTTTTTTGTTTTTTTCTTTTTTAGGAAATTTTTTTTTGCAGTTATGTTCAACATTTGTTGTTTTGTTTAGTTCATTTTTTTTTTTTTCAAGTCAGTTTTGTTCATTGTGTTTTAGCGAGTTTTTCTTTTTTCTTTTATTTATTTTGTGGTTTTGGCGGGGTTTTTTTTCTTTTGGGGGTTCAAGTTTTTTATGTTATTTCTTTGTGTCAGTTTTATCAGTTTTTTCAGTTGTTTTTTTTTTGGGGTTTTAGTTTTTACCAAAGTTTTTTTTGTTTTTTTGGACCAGTGGACACTCTAGTTAACCAACCGCGCAAACCTCAAGATATCCATACATGTGATAATGATGACAATCTAGGCACTACGAATAGGGCCCACTTTCCGGTATGCAATACCATGAGAGAGACAAATCTCCCTCCGTCCCAAAGAAAAACAACATCACCCCGATCCTTAATCCAACCTTAACTCTGGGACTGACTACCGCTGTCCTTGACAACACAGGAGCCATCCGAGGGCAGTCAAAGCCTAGGGTCCAGAACCTAGGCAATTGTCACGCTCAAGAAACACTCTACAACAAATAATCACTCGCCAACCCCAGAGCAAGAATATTCTCATCCCGAGATAACTGAAGACATGTCTGGACTCCCATCAACCAGGGTTCCAACAAGTGGAAAAATCTCACAAACTCACTCTGGCCTTTTGGATATACTCCAGCCCACAAAGCATTATAAGTCTGGCACACCACAGTCTCCAAGAGTGTAAAAGATCCCAAACCAAACACACCACCCCCTCCAACACCCACAAAAAACCCCCCCAAAAACAAACCAAAAAATTCGGTCAGAACTGTATCCTGAGAACATAACACCTGACATATAGACAACAGTGGGTCAAACTTCCACCGGAAAACCAAAACCTATGTACAGACTTCAGTCATAGACACGGTAAAGAGCTTCCATGCAAATTAAGGTGATCATCCTCGTTGAACCTCAAAGGTGACACCTGCCATTCACTTACGCAAACAATAACAAGCTCCAGGTAACTGCTTGGAAAGCCCACTGAAGAAATAATTTGCACAAGTCACCTCCAAGTTGATATCCTATTTGACAGTTATGTGTGGCGAGTTGAGCCTTAAAATCCCTTTAAAGACTAGGGATATATGGCTGGTTGCTTCTCTCACAATCAACTGACAGGGAAGGCTCTTAGTATCTCCGTTTCCCCTCGCACACGCCTCATCAAGAAACACTCCAAACTTTGCTCAATAAATACTGCTCAGCAGACACCTTTAACACACAGACAATAATCTCGGTTATACTAGCTACCAAGCACCTTAAAACAGGTCATGAACCGAGCAAGCCTGCAAGGAATGCTGAGCGCGGCTCCACTTACCATCCACTACGTTACGCTGAGCAGATGAAATCCTCTGCCAGATCCATGGTCAGGTTTACACAGAAAATATCTGGGAGATCCGCCTCCCACTCCACTCTGAAGGGGTCATGCCCGTCTCTACTAACAGAAACATGGAATTGAGGCAGTATTTGGAAATTTCGCTAGCAACAATTAATACATCGCAAGCAGGAGGAATACCCCTAACTTCAAACTAGGGCGATTTAGACACAAGAGTCTGCAATAAACTGGACTAATTTCCCAACAACATGTGGAATAACGACATAATTTCCAAAAATAATATCAACACCTGAAAGGGGTAAATTTCCTTACAGCAAAGGGGTGCAAAAACCTGGAATTAAATTGGACTTGATATGGGTTTGGATTAACTGTGCTTTCTGCCAACACATTTGCAAATACCTCTTAAGAATTTGCAAGATGTTGGTGCTGAAATTTTCAAAAATTTTCATAGTTTGCAAATTACTTGCCACCAAAGTTGATGCAAAGTAAATTTGCAATATAGTTGCAAATCTACTTGAAACGTAGACTTTGCCTCTAATGGAGAGGTATCCCTCCCCCCAATCACTCCCTCCTTAATTTGGCCTCCTAAACCAGATGGGATCCTGGCATTATGCCCAAGACTGTACGAGCCAGATCAGCAAGGACCTACCTCCTGCGAGCCTACACGCGCCAATCAGAAGACTGCTATGATAATATGGTATGCCACTATGTGTCGAAGTTCGATTACATCGAGGGGGCGCCGGGGTACATACCAAATCCACTCACAGAAGTGCAAACAGTAACTGCATATCCGTAACCCAGATGGTGTTTGTATCAAGGTACCCTCTGACTGACAGAATGCTCCCGCAATGTCCAGCAGTTAATGGACTCTCTGCTGGCAAATGTGCAAATGTCGGCTATTACTGACATTGTGCTTTTGTATTAGGGATTAGCGAAGCAGCACATAGATAGCGTTATGCCAGTTGTTCAACAGTTTTGAAAGTGCCAAACTTAATGTTAAACACGAAAAAATTTAATTTTGTCCAAGCACAGTGACATACCTCGGTTATGAAGTTGGCCAAGGGAAAGTGTTACCTCGGAAGATAATCATCATGTTGAAATATATCTCAATGCACTAATATAGTGACAGTGTATATGGACCATAACCCACTAGTGTTATAACCATCAATGAAAGAGAAAACTAAACGGATCCTAGGTAGGCGTTATACCTACGCGACTAACCTTACCATTATCCACTTAACGGTTGGCTAACATGACAGCGTAAACTGGAGACAGCACTTCAGAGTGAGTAACATCCATCGCAGCACAGGAAGTCATGTACAAACTGTCATGTTTTAGTTTAATTTTTTTTAGTTTCTCCTTTGACATTAAATATTCCTTGTTTAAATTCTTTCTTTCCCTTTTTGCGTGTTTTTCTCTTCAGAGTATAATATATTTTTTATTTTTATTTTTTTTATTTTTATTTATTGATATTTTCTTTTGCATGATCTTACAAAAAATATGACTACTATTCATAGCCCAACATTTTTTTTTTCTCTGAAGTGGGAATGTAACCACTCTGGATTCTTAATTTGCACTGCCAGGAAACCAAATGTCAAATGGGTTTACCTTATATTCATGCAGGGATCTGTCAGTCAAGATTTTGTTAGTGATAGGCCCTGAGTAATTTTGTGTGAGTTCTTAATTAAGTAAATATCAGACATTTATTTGATAGGAATTGGATTATGTAAGGACATGTTATGATTCCGTTCCCTTCCAGACGAAGGATATTGTTGACTCACAGAACAGAAGACTCTGTGACTAATTGAATATTGATATAATATGGAGCTAGATGTTAGCTAGTCTCAGAAATTGTTTAAAGATAACAGTAAATGAATATCTGGGAGCAAAACTGTGATGCATTGGTACTGATAATCAGTTGCAGAT
>WNGS01137831.1:0-20476 GCA_020271785.1 Procambarus virginalis
GAGTGTGAGGGAGCATGAGGCAATATCTCCTTCAGAATAGGGTGGTGAGGAGTGCCCACTCTTCCTATGGGGACCATGCAATACAAGGCCACGTGCTCCCTTCCTCCCTTCACAAATAGGTGAACTAAAACACCACACACACACCACACACACCCACACACACACACACACACACACACACATACACCACACACACACACACACACACACACACACTCAGGGTGTATGTATGTGTGCTAGTGTGTGTGGTGTATGTACTCTGCCAGGTGAGTACAGTACAGTACAGACAAACTGTCTTCCCTTTCTCTCTCTTCTTAACTCCCTCTCGCTCAGTCTCCCTCCTTCCCTTCCTTTTAAGGCCAACCTGTTCTCCCAAAGCTCTTCAGAAAAATACTCCCAGTCATGCAATTCTATTTAAAAATCAGTATTCAGAGATTTTCAGGTATTAACCGGTGCACTATTTCAAGCTGCAAGTCTTTGTGATAGAGAGTGATTGTGAGTATGAATATATGAATGAGTATGAATATATTTATTTATTTTCCTTTTAAGCTATTGGTTGTAGAATGCATGAATCTTTATTGGGAGGGAGGTAAAGAGAGAGAGAGGAGAGAGAGAGAGAGAGAGAGAGAGAGAGAGAGAGAGAGAGAGGAGAGAGAGAGAGAGAGAGAGATATTCGCAGTTCCCAGTCAGAATAATCATAAACTTGGCAGACAATTAAGCGTAACTGGAAGGGTGAATGTTGCACCTGGTGATAGCATGCCCATGGAGGAAGAAGGATAATGGAGCAGCAGGGAAACAGGAGGAATCAGAGTGGAACAACAAGAGGAGTCCCACAGGGAACAGCACTTGGAGCCCTTTAATTCTCTGTGACTGATTTAACTGGGTATTGCAGACTGATCCAGGTGGGTATTTCTCACACCATCACCTCGAGTGATGGCGGGAGAAATGTGTGTGTGACGTCGGAGTAAGCACAAAAGCTTACGCTACTAATTCTCCCTGAAACATAATCCGCTAATTGTTTTATATCGAGGTTTCCTAATTACTGCTGGGGTGAGCAGGAGACAGCAGTGAAGAAGCATGCCGTGTTGTCCTTCCAGGCCCAGGACTCGAACTGGGTCGTCTCTTGCGATTTATGCGCGCTAGGGGCGTTGCCTGCTTCACCGCAGGGAGCGTCGTAAGCAAGAAAGAAACAGCAGTGCCCAGGCGCCGGCGAGAAACAATGGGCAGAGTTTCTTTCACCCTATGCCCCTGTTACCTAGCAGTAAAATAGGTACCTGGGTGTTAGTCAGCTGTCACGGGCTGCTTCCTGGGGGTGGAGGCCTGGTCGAGGACCGGGCCGCGGGGACACTAAAAAGCCCCGAAATCATCTCAAGATAACCTCAAGATAAGATATATATTAGGGTATGTTTAGTATGATTCCAAAATGAGGGGGTCGTTATTGTTATATTGAAACAGCAGCACAGAAGCAAAGACACAAGTACGGAACACGTCACGTGTTCTAACGACCAGTATAAACAAAGTCAAAATTGTGTTTGATGGTGTTGTAGGCGTCTCTAAGGGCCGCTGAAGGTCGTGTGCGGGTGTTTCCATGGTGACGAAACGTCGTTGTGGAGGGGGGGGGGGGAGTACAAGCCAGGGAACCTTGTAAGGAGCCCCCCCTTACCCCCCACTATCCCCCCATCCCCCACCTCTACTATCTTAGTCGCAAGCTCTTAACAATTACCTAACTGCCGAGTTTCTGTTTACTACTGAACAGGGGCATCAGGTGAAAGGATACGTGTCCAGCCATTTTGTCCTGACCGGTTATCGAACGCAGGATCCCCAATTGTGAGTCGAGAATGTAGGCCACTGTATCTTTGCTGTAAATGTGACAGGATTCGCCTACCAATCTGAAATGCCCAGATAATACTTCGTTTAAAATCATATAGAAAAAATTCTCGAGTAATGGAGGGTTCTTAGACAAGGCAGACGATGAGTCAGAATACCGTGGCTGATGATATGATGAGTAAACCACTCATCAGAAGATGAGGAGACGACGACGTTTCGGTCCGTCTTGAACCATTATCAAATCGATTATTTCTTAGAAAGGGTACCTGCTTCCTTTCCCATACGAGGCCACTGAAGATAATGTTCTGGTAAATTCAGGTAAATACGATAAGTGCTGTCTTCGAATCAAATCAGAGTCATTCGATCAAGCTAATGTTCGCACGCATTTAATTTAGTTGACTTAAATATACACGATAATAGTCAAGTCACACGTCATAATAGCGGCATAACATATCATTATTATAAGTATGTGCTGTGTAATCTAAGTTTAGATTTAGAAATTAAAGTTGTCATTGATTTATATGACTTTGTTGTTTCTGTTTACAGGTTATGGAGACGTAGAGACGCTGCCTAATGGTATTATAGCCATTAAGAGGAACAATGTTGAACAATTAAAGGTTGTTCAACCTTACCGTCGAGTTGTGTAACAATTCCCGCCTCTCTGCTGACACAAGCTGGCTTGGCTGGCCGGTAGAGGAACAGGAAGATGATCAAATACGCCAAAATGGAGACAGATCGAGGCGATGACTTGAACCCTCTCGGGTACTGACCTGTAGTGTGGTGAGGTATGGTGAGGTGTGGCAAGGTGTGGTGTGGTAGAGTGATGGTGGTTTCCTTGGCATGACACAAGTCCCAGCACCATCAATTCTGAATGCTTTTTTTGTGTAGTAAGTTTCACCTGACAATTTCCTAAGTGACTTTCACCTTTTCCATCCCTTCCCCTTGCTCGAGGCTCCTCGGTACCAGAACCCTGTGTTTTACCGCTCTCAAGCACCACCACCTCCTGACGGGGTCGTGGCTGGACCAGAGTTACTGTAGCGCCCTTCTCCTACCCCTCTGCTACGACTGTCATCTCTACAGCAGTCATTCACCATTTGTCACTCCTCCAGACCCACACTCTCTCAAGCCTCATAAGCCTCATCCCACCTCACTGGTTGAAACTTTGTTGTTGAAGCCACAGAGTGAGAAACGTAGAGACAGCGAATCTCCAGTATTATCCCCAGAACCTGGACTCTCCCCCAGCCCCACTCCTCAAGTCATTACAGTGCTGCTTCAATTAAGAACACGGGAATAAAGAAAACCTTAGGCTCATTGGCCTGTACGAGGCAACTCCTATTTATAATTTCGAAGTGAAAAGAACTTTTATTTTCGTGTCTCTCCTTCCACAATTCCCCCCGCGTGTTTTGACGTCACGCGCCCGAGAGAAACATCTCTTGTGTACAAGATTTAGTCTGCGGCTTCTTGCTGCTTGGGATACACGATCCAGTGTTACGGCGTCAGCCCCACCTCGCCTCTCCATGCCTGCGTGTGCTTCGGTGCCTTCTACTGTAGTATGTCGGTGCTTACTCTCTTGATTCTCCTGTTGTAAAGGTCTTCGGGGGGATAAGAAGAGAGGCGGACATTTCATGAAGCGTTCTTCAATATTTAAAATAAATTAATACATCTCGGTAAGGACCACAGTGAACCGTGAAAGGTATTAAAGAAGGAGACGGAGCATTTCAGTGTCTTAATACAGTGCCCGTACAGTGGTAATCAAGCACCTGTGAGTATTCAAGTGAATTGTGACGTAAATTAAGAAGTGTTCTTAACCTTTCTAGTGCGCAGAAGAAGGTTAGTAAAAAAGAGGTTTACTGCCTTATTAGGACTTCGTGCAACCACTTAGACGATGCTCTCAATTGTGTTTATCTACAATAAGACAGAATAATGTACATTCACTGCCTCAGAATATGTTAAATTACGTGTTTTAAAAGTTGCAAACACAGGACTGAGAGTTACACCGAGCAAGTGTTGACGATAACGGGTGTGCGTTATACATTCCTATAAGGGACAGACTCCTAACAGGGACACGAACATAGAATTTAGTGTAAATAAGAGCACATCTAACCTTGGTTTTCTTATCGCGTTGTTTGTTGACTTACGGCTGCTTCTGATGGCTCTTGATGACCACCATTAAATTCTGGTGATCCCCTACAACCCCTCTGGTCTCCTGGAAACCATTCGTAACCCTATTTTAATTGACGATGGTGCGGGTATCTTGGGGTGGCGAGGTGGTGATAGCTGACCTCGCCCACGTGGCTGGTGAGGGCGGCAATGGCGGGAGGGTGACCAATCCCGCCCCTTCACCGGCCCCCAAACATCGTCCAATACCACGCCCTTGACCGTCACGCCACCACCTCGGCCACGCCCTCTGAACTCCCACAGCATCTCCAGCACCCACGTTGTCCACGCCTCCCCCCGTTCTCGCCGCCGCCTCGAGCTCCGACGGCCATAGTGGAAGCATTGTCTGACGGAGACGAAAGCGCCGTCTCAACCTCCTTTTTCCGACGATCACAGGTCGTTGAGAAACGACCTCCGAGACGATTTCAGTCCCCGCGACCCCGCAGTCCACGCCGCAGACCAGCGAAGAACCACATCCTTAAGCTTGGTCGCCGACGAGGACAACAATAACGGGAACGGGAATGGCAACGGGATATTACCATCAGCAGGCGATGAGTAATCGTAGATTGCCTGACGCTCAAGGGAAGCCCTCCTACTGCCAAGACCTAAGACCAAGTAAGGCTTCCGAACCCATATCCCAGCGGCCCTCCCGAGGACGATGCTTAAGGTCTATGGATCGCATGCTGGCCACTCTGAGTGACTTGGAAGATGATCTCGAGCCTATAGACGGTGTCGAGACGGAGTCCGACTCAGATTCTGACGAGGCCGAGGCCAGACGAGAACTGCTAACTGACGTAAGTGCTTACGAGTTTCTATTTTGGCTAGAGTATATAATATATATATATTATATATATATATATATATAGTATATATATATATATCTATATAGATATGTATTATATATATATATTATATTATTATAGTTATAATTATAGTAGTATATTATATATATATATATATATATATATAGTATTATATATATAATATAGTATATATATATGTTGTAGAATATGACCGTAAGGTAATATTAATAATTTTAAGCACGAATCTTAATATTTCTTACGTTTTTCTTCAGTCGAGAGTACAGTAATTGAAAAATTACTCTCCAAAATTCATTCTTTACATTTTTATTGTGGGTCTGACGCCTAGAAGCGGTTCGTAAGGCTTCTTACATTTTCAAAGACTTGGTTTACACCTTGTGTGAGGCTGCTATGTTATGTGTAAGGCTTCTGTGCCGGGTATAAGTCCACTACGGGCTCACCATAGCCCGTGCTACTTGGCCCCCGCTCCTGTGCCAGTAAGTTACCGGGCTCACCATAGCCCGTGCTACTTGGAACTTGTTGCGAGTAGCTTGAATCTATAACAACAACAACGGTATGTGTAAACCAAGTCTTTGAAATTGTAAGAAGCCCTTTCGAAACGCTTCTAGGCGTCAGACCAAAAATACAAATGTAAAAATGAATTTGGAGAGCTAATTTTTAAATTACCCTCGACAGTGATGAAGAACGTAAGAAATATTAGGATTCGTGTTAGAATTATTAATATACCTTTCGGTCATATTCAACAACATATGTTTGCAAGAAAGCCTGCTACCAAAATAGGGTACTAACCTGGTTTAGTATACTTTAGTATTATTTAGTACATAACCTGTTTAATTTCTACAGTTTCTTACAAGATTACAGATGGCGAATGTAATGCGACACGTTTAGCGTTTCTAGTCTATATATAGTAAATAGCCAATAATGTTGAACGTAACGCTTATCTGGAAGGTTATTAAGGCCACCAGAACAGCTGTATGGACCAAACCAACAAAAGCATAATTTAGTCCTGATCGAAGTCCAGAATTAAACATAAATTCACAGATTTATATATACAACGAAGGCTGTTATACCTTTTGGTGTATATCTAGCCCTGTGTATATTGAGTATATAGATATATAATATATATATTTATTTATATATATATATATAATATATATAGATATAATATATATATATATATATATATATCTGAAAACTCACACCCCAGAAGTGACTCGAACCCATACTCCCAGGAGGCAAAGCAACTGGTAAACTACAGGGCGCCTTAATCCGCTTGACCATCCGACCGGACATAAGGAAGTGATAGCCTGAGCTATATGAACCACTTCCCCGCCGGCACCTGGATGGTTATGCTTGGGCATAGGCATTTTATCAAATCACGGGCTCCTCATTTTTGGGGCCAACACGTGAGGAACACAAATGCAGAGACAAGCCTGAATGGTACCCAGGACTAGATACAACTGAAAACCTCACACCCCAGAATGACTCGAACCCATACTCCCAGGGAAGCAAAGCAACTGGTAACTACAGGGCTTCGACTTAATATCCGCTTGACCATCACGACCGGACATGAAGGAAGTGATAGCCTGAGCTATATGAACCACTTCCCCGCCGGCACCTGGATGGTTATCTTGGGCATAGCATTTTATCAAATCACTCATTTTTTGGGGCAAGCACGTGAGGAACACAAATGCAAACAAGCCTGAATGGTCACCCCCAGGATAGATACAACTGAAAACTCACACCCAGAAGTGACTTCGAACCCATACTCCCAGGAGCAAAGCAACTGGTAACTACAGGGCGCCTTAATCCGCCTTGACCATCACCGACCGGACATAAGGAAGTGATAGCCTGAGCTATATGTTATGCCCAAATTGGCTATGCCCAAGATAACCATCCAGGTGCCGCGGGGAAGTGGTTCATATAGCTGCAGCTATCACTTCCTTATGTCCGGTCGTGAGGTCGAAGGGATTAAGTGCGCCTGTAGTTACCAGTTTGCTTTGCTGCCTGGGAGTATGGGTTCGAGTCACTTTCTGGGGTGTAGATTTGTTCAGTTGTATCTAGTCATGGGGGGACCATTCAGGCTTGTTTGCATTTGGTTCCTCACGTGTTGCCCCAAAACAATGACGGTGATTTGATAAAATGCTATGCCAAGATAACCATCCAGGTGCCGGCGGGGGAAGTGGTTCATATAGCTCAGGCTATCACCTTCCTTATGTCCGGTCGTGATGGTCAGCGGATTAGGCGCCAGCTGTAGTTACCAGTTGCTTTGCTCCTGGGAGTATGGGTTCGAGTGCACTTCTGGGGTGTGAGTTTTCAGTTGGTATCTAGTCCTGGGGACCATTCAGGCTTGTTGCATATATATATATAATAGTATATATATATATTATATATATATTAATATATATATGACAATGTCAGACCACGGAGAAAAATGAAACAGGAATTTCCTTAAGTACTTTCGTATATTAATACATCTTCAGAAGGAGTCAAAGTTGTATTAATATACGAAAGTATATTAATAATAAGTTTAATAAGTATTAAATATAATATTAACTATATATAAATATAATATAATAAGTATAAAAGTATAAGTAAGAAAGGAGGAGGAGTGTATTAATATACGAAAGTACTTAAGGAAATTCCTGTTTCATTTTTCCTTCCGTGGTCTGACATGTGCACATTTTTAATCACGTGTTTATTTTCGTGATATATTTTATTTATTATTTTATTGTTATATGTTTATTTTCAGTGATATACACATATAGTATATATATATATATAGTATATAATATAAATATCGTATATATACACGATTATATATATATATATATATATATATATATCCTTGTTTTAATAATGGTCTAAGTAATAATTGCAAATATGACGCAGCTAAAATATTATCTGTTCTTTGTTTCAGAAATGGCGTCAGTTGTTTATAAGGTAAGTGATATCAGTTAACTTGAAATAAAATATTAAATATGGCCATTTAGACCTTGGGGAGGATCTCTTTTTGAGTGATATGTATGCCGCTACCAGGTAAGTTAGGAACCACTGGATCTGGCAAGTGGCTGAATGGGTGGTTACTCTTGACAGTTTCATCCTTGGGAAGGTACACTTCGACAGAGCCACATTCCTTTCCTGTCTTCAACACTATTCTCAATTCGTTAAGGGAAGTAGTCTGGGGGACCCATCTTCGTACAGTTACTCTTAAAATATTACATTTTCCTTTAACTGTTTGCAGTGTAAAAGAAAACGTTAAAACATGGCAAACTACGCTACTTTTAAACCACTGTTCGGCAAAAAAAGTTATTTTATAAAGTTAGATTAGTTTGTCATATATTTGCGTTTTCTTTTTCACTGTACAGTTAAGAAAATTGAATATTTATTTGAGGGAAAATTAGTATATAAATTATCCACTGTGCACTTTCCTTAATTAGTGACTATCGTGCGTTGAGGAAAGAAGAATTGACTTTAGGTCTTGGACTCTACTGAGGACTAATGTATTCTTGCTGGAAGGTTGGCAAAGTATCGTCGTGGGTGTCATAACCCCCTCTCGATTAATAAACCAGCCCCATACAAGAGACCGATGCTCACTAACGCCTGAAAGAAGAAGTCAGTAGAGTTATAGACCTCAAATTATGTGAATACATTCATTAGCTTCGTATCCTGGCCGGGAGGATTTACTGGGCGCAAATCCTTAACTGTAGCCCTCTGTTTAACGCACAGTAAAATGTGTACTTGGATTAAAAAACGATTCTTCGCGGCGGGAATCGTATTCCAGGGGACCTGCCCGAAACGCTACGCGGACTAGTGGCTGTACAAGATGTAACAACTCTTGTATATATCTCAAAAGAAAAAAAGCTTCACAGGTTCATATAGGTTCTGTAGCACAGTGGTCTACGGGCCTCAACGCTCTACGGACGGCCGGTGTGTAATGAGAACTTGATGTAGATGCCGTGTTTCATGAGAATCTTATAAAGCGTTAGACGTTAAATTGTGTAAATGTGTGTGTGTGCATGCAGGCATGAGACGCAATGTGCGGGGCGGCGGGTGGAAATGATCGCCACGTGCGTGTCTTCAGGACGTGGATGTGTTATTTCTTGATGGTAAATGTCTGAACGTTTCAATATCTAAGAGTATAGTATTTTTTAACCACGCACACCTAGTATGTATGTATGCATGGTATGTATGTAGGTATGTATGTATGTATGTATGTATTGTTATGTATTGTTATGTATATGTTATGTATTGTTATGTACGTTCTCAGTCCTCTCCATCTCGCTCTCCTCCCTCGCTGCTCTCTCTCCCTTTCACATCTGTAATCGTCTCGTCCTCCCCCCTTTTCTGTCTCTGTCTCTCTCCTCCTCTCTCTCTCTTCTCTCTCTCTCCTCAGTCTCTCATCTCTCTCTCTACCTCCTCTCTACTCTGCTCTGCTTCAATCTCTCTCTCTCTAAAATCCTCTCTCTTCTCTGCTCCTCCCCAGACAGCATTACCCACAATGCACACCCCTGGTAGTCGGTGCCCCGCCAAATTCCTCAAGGTTCAGGGTCATCATGACGGCCATTTTGGATTCTATTGTTGTGGTATGCGGGGCTCGAACCGCAACAGGGTTTTGAATACAAAATTCGGGCAATGAGTAAGGAAATGACCCGCAATGTTTGCAGGGTCGACTGTTCCCTTTGAAATTTGACATCAGTGAATGCACTGAATCAGTGAGACTAGCAATAGGTCAAATCTCCTCTTGATCTCTTCATTGTGTTTGTTACCTATCTGTCTTCTCTTTATTGTAGGGGGGATTTCTTCCTTTGAGATACCATACAAGATGTTTTACATTCTTGTAAGGCCACTATACGCGTAAGCGTTTCGGGCAGGTCCTGGAATATGATCCCGGCCGCCAAGAATAGTTTTTACAACCAGTACACGCATTTTAACTGTTGCGTGTAAACAGAGGCGTACAGTTAAGGATTTGCGCCCAGTAAATCGCTCCCCGGCCAGGATTCCTTCTCCTCTTTTCTCTTCTGGTTCTCCCCATCCACTCGGGCCCCCTTCCGGGACTCTGGGTCGGAGGGCAAACGCTGGAGGGTAACAATGGAGAGTCTGAGGCGTGACACTACCTGTACCCAGCTGTTATGTTAATATCACTGCCTGCAACTGGCTTCACCACTTGGTTGGATGTAGAGCGACGTCATCGCTTCGGCATGCCGTGAGATCGGCGTTTCAGATCCTGCCCGACTCATCCAAGTGGTTGGGCACCATTCCCCTCCCACCCCCTTTCTATCCCAAATATCCTTATCCTGACCCGCCTTCCCAGTGCTATATAGATCGTAATGGCTTGGCGCTTTTCCGCTGATAGTTCCCTTCCCTTCCCAAGCGTACGTCCTCACCTATATACACTCCCCTCCAAGTCGCTGCATTAATACATCACTGTCAATTATTTTAGCAAGAAACAGTCTTAAAAGAATTATCCATTCTTAGCCAACAATGAACGAGTTTCTCTTGATTAGTTGCGTAAAAGTGTTCTCTGGCAGGATAAGGCTCTAAGAATTGGTCGCTGGAGATGTTCGCGAGCTCCACCGAGGGTTGGGGTCGCCGGCCCACTGACGGAGGAAGTTGTCGATCTTATTTAATAAGACCTAAATTACAGCCAAGTTTGTGCGGAGGGTAGAATGTTGTCAGTCCGGTCTACTTCCTGTCTTGGCAACTTTTATCATATAATTAGAAAAGTTCATTGTTTTTTAAAGCTTCGTGTATTTTAGCCGTCGTTAGGCGCTTAGCTAATTGTCATTTTCGCATAGGAGGTTGGCTGAGATTTGCTAGCTTGCTTTCTTCTCAAGATAAGTAGAGGCTGAGCTGCGAAGATACGCTGAAGGAACTGCTTACGCTAAACGACGAAACGCTTACGCTGAAGGACATATTAGTCCTGGTGACGTTGCTAAAATTCAACGCCAGGGGGTCACTGTCATTCGCCTTAAAAGTAACATATATTGAACCATGTCTCAACCCTATATGTACTTAAGGGAAAGACATATGCCCTCGTTTTGATTTAAAACGTACACAGACTAATATTCCTTCAGTCGTAAGCGTTTCGTTTAGCGTAGGTCAAGGTTGCCTTACAGGGGGGGGGATGGGGGGGGGTTATTCTTTAGCGTGATCTTTCAGCGGAAGCTCAGCCTTCTACTTATATTGGTAGAAGGCAACCGCAAATGGTAAGCAAATCTCAGGGCCAAACCTCTCCTATGGGCGAAAATGAACATTAGCTAAGAGGCCGCTAACCCGAGGGCTAAAATACACGAAGCTTTAAAAAACAATGAACTTTTCAATTATATGATAGGGATCAAAGGTGCCAAGACAGTGAAGTCAGGACCGGACTGACAACATTGACGGCCTCGCGCACAAACTGTGTGGAGCTGTAGAATATTAGGTCTATTCACATGAAGATGGATCAACTTCCTCTCGTCAGGTGGGGTCCCGCGACCCCAACCTCTCGGGTGGGAGTCTGCGGCGAAACATCTGCCAGGCGGACCCACATTGCTTAGAGGCACTAGCCAGAGAAACACTTTACGCAATATCGCAGAGAACTCGTCATTGTGGCTAAGACACTGGATAATTCTTTTAAGACAGTTTCTTCGGGGGGGGGCTAAAATATATGGAATAGTGATGTATTAATGCAGCGACGTGGGGAACGGAGTGTATAAAGAGTCGAGGTACGTCCGGGGAAGGGGAAGGTGAAGGCTATCCAGGGCGGAAAGCGCCAAGCATTACACTATATAGCACTGGGAAGGGTGTCAGGGTAATGATTTGGGACTAGTTAAACGGGGGGGTGGGGACTGGTGCCAACCTAGGGTGGCTCCGGGCAGTATGGGGAGAGCAGCCGGTATTACCGCCGATCTGGGGCTATAGGTCGATGACCGTCTGCTCTACCCATCCAAACCCAAGTGTGTTGAAGCGTTGGTCAGGGGTTGATGATTAACGCATAACAGCTTGGGGTACAGGTATTGCTTTGGGGGGGGGGGGGGGGGGGGGGGTGTCATGGGAGCCCTCAGGACCTCCATTGTTACCCTCCAGCCCGGGGCTTTTGTCCCTCCGAGCACCAGACGGTCCCGGAAGGGCTGCGCGACCGTGGGATGGGGGCAGGTAACAAGCAAGAAGAATAGTAGGGGAAGGGAAATACTGGCCGGGGGAGGATTTACAGGGCGCAACTCCTTAACTGTACCCTCTGTCTAACGCAACAGTAAAACTGTGTAGCTTGGTTGGTACAAAAACTATTCTGTTGCGGACGGGGCTATCATATTTCCAGGGGCGGGGACCTCTGCCGAGTACGCTACGCGTACTAGTGGCTGTAACAAGAATGCCTAACAAGCTCTTGTATGTATCGTCAAAGGCATTGGAGAATCCACGGGTCCTACAATAATAGGAAACAGACCTAAGGGGGTAGAAGCAAACGACAATGAAGAGAGCATCAAGTAGGACCAGATGTTGACCTATTGCTATGTCTCAGCTGGATTCCAGTGCATACACAGCATGTCAAATTTCAAATACGGAAGCAGTCGACCCTGCAACACATTGCGGGGTCATTTCCTTACTCATTGCCCGAATTTTGTATTCAAAACCCTGTTGGGTTCGAGGCACCCGCTCATACCACAACATGAGAAGTCCAATACGGCCGTCATGGAGGACCGCCGAACTTGAGGCACTTTGGGCCGGGGCACCGGGGGGACTAAACCGGGCTGGCATCGTTGGTTAATGCTGTCTGGGGGAGAGCACCCGGAGGACAGGAGAGAGAGAAGAGAGAGTGAAGACGCATGAGAGACGAGAGAGACGAGAAGAATGGGAGAGAAGTAGAGAGAGACAGAGTAGAGAGAGAGAGAGTAGAGACGAGAGAGAGAGAGAGATACATGACAGAACATAGATTGTAGAGGATAGGAGAGGATGTACTCGCGTGGACAGGGGTTAGGAAGAATGTGGCGTAGGGTTTATGAGATTGTGGGGGGTGGGGGGGTTAGCGGCGGGGGGCTGAGAACGCTTGACTAGTAACATACCTACATACGATACATAGGGCATACCATAGCAATACATACATGACATACTACATAGGCAATGACATACCCTACATAGCATACATCGCATAGCATACAATACATGAGTGTCGTCTGGTGTACAAAAAGTACATGAATACTGACTTAGATATGGAAACGTTCAAGACCCAAGTTACCATCAGAGTAAGATACACCATCATCGGCAACGTCCTGACAGACCCACGCAACGTGGCGATCATTTGCCACTACGCCGCCCCCGCAATTGCTATGCTGCTCTCGTAGCCTGCATGCATCACACACACATGATTGCAGAATGATTACGTCTACTCAACGCTTTAATAAAAGTTCTCATGAAACAGCGGGCCCATCTAGCAGTCTAAGGTTCCCTCTCATTACACACGGCGTCGTAGAGCGCTGAGGCCGTAGACCACTGTGCCACAGCCTATATGAACCTGTGAAGGCTTTTTTTTTTTGGGGAGGGGGATATATACAAGAGTTGTTACATCATTCTTGTGAGCGAGCCACTGAGTACGCGTAGCGTTCGGGCAGGTCCCTGGAAAATGATCCCCGCCACGAAGAATCATTTTTACAACAAAGTACTCATTTTACTTTTGCGTTAAACAAAGGCTACCGTTAAGGATTTGCACCCAGCAAACCCTCCCCGGCCAAGATACAAGGGCTAATGAATGTACGTCACATAATTTGAGGTGTCTATACACCCCTAGCTGACTATCTTCTTTCCATGGATCGCTATTGAGGTCATAGGGGGCCCCCGGTCTCGTTAGTAGGTGTAACCGGTTATTGTACACTCAGAAGAGATCGGGGTATGCAACACCCAGACGATACTTTTGCATACACACCTTCCAGGCACGCATACAGTTAGTCCTTCAGTACAACGTCTAAATCCAGACGAAAGTCAATTTTCTTTCCTCAACGCGATAGTCACTAATTAAGGAAAGTGCACAGTGGATAATTTATATACTAATTTCCCTCAAATAGAAAATATTCAATTTCTTTCAACTGTACTATTGGAAAAAGAAAACGGCAATATATACTGACAAAACTAAAATTCTACGTTTATCAAATAACTATTTGTGGCCGAACAGTGGTTTAAAGTAGGGCGTAGTTTGCCTGATGTTTTGAACGTTTTGCATTATAGGCACTTGTCAAACAGATTAAAGGAATAATGTAATATTTTTAAGAAGTAACTGTATGCGAAAGAGTGGGTCGCCCGGCCGGAACTAGCTTCCCTAACGAATATGAGAATGTGTTGAAGACAGTAAAGGAATTTGCGGTGCTGTCCGAAGTGTACCTTTCCCTAGAAACCAAGGATGTAACTGTCGAAGAGTAAACTTGGTCAGCTCATTCAGCACTTGCCAGTATCCAGTGGTTCTCTAACTTACCAGGTCCTGGTAGCGGGGCATACATATCACTGCAATAGATCCCCCCAAGGTCTTAATATTGCATATTAAATATTTATGTCAAGTTAAAAAACTTGGATTCACTTACCTTATCAAACAACTGAGGCCATTTTCTGAAACAAAGACCGATAAATATTTTAGGCTGCGTCATATTTGGGCCGAAGTTATTACTTGCAGCGCATTATTAAAACAAGGATATATATATATATGATAGGAGGTAAAATATAATATAGATATCATATATACTATATATAGTAGGTATACAAATAGATATTATATATAATATCATATGCTATATATACTATGTTATATCCGAACTACCATATATAGAACATATAGTGAAAATAACAATAAATATAACACGAAAATAACACGTGATTAAAATATGTGACAATGTCAGACAACTGAGGAAAATGAAACAGAATTTCCTTAAGTCTTTCGTATATTAATACAACGGCATGACCGCCTTTCTTACTTATACTTTAGGGACGTATATAGATATTAATATGTATATATATTAATATTATATTTATACTATTAATTCTTATTGTATTAATTATACTTTCGTAGTATTAATACAACTTTGACATCCTTCTGAGTAATGTATTAGATATAGAAAATATTAAGGAAAATTCGCTGTGTGATCAGTTATTTCCTGCCGGGTCTGAGCATTGATCATATATATGATATAATATATATATATTATATATATTATATATATATAGGGTAGTATATATAGGGCAAATCGAGGGCCCCCAAAGCAACATGTAATAGGTTCGCCAGTACTAGATGACAACATGAAAACATCCCATGGCGCCCAGAAGTGACATCGAACCCATACTCCCAGGAGGGCAAAGCAACTGGTACCTACAGTGGCGCCTTAATCCGCTTGAGTATCACGAACGGACAAAGGGAGGTGATAGCCTGAGCTATATGAAGGGAGGCTCACTTTCCCGCAGCCGGCAGACCGGCTGTTATCTTTGGCTAGCATTTTTTCAAATCACCAGATCATTTTATTGGGCAACACGGGGTTATTGAACACAAATGCAAACACCACCCGATCCTCCTGAGTATCCGCCAGACTAGATAAGCGAACTAAAACTCATCAACCCCAGAAGTGCATGCGAAAGGGCGTCCAATACTCCCGGAGCAAAGCAAACTGGTAACTATCGAGGTCGGCCGTTATCCTCGTTGAACGTGGGGAACATCACGACCGGAGGACAAGTTAAAGGAAGTGATAGGCCTGAGCTATATTAAACCACTGTCCCCTTCCGGGCATGCCGGGTATGGGTTATCTTGGGCATGGGAGCATTTGGGGGGGGGTGGGCATTAACATATCGGGCTCAGGCTATTCACTTCTCTTTGTCGCGGTCGGTGATGGTAACGATTAAGGTCGCCCTTTGGGGAGGGGGGGGGGGGGGGGGGTTTACCAGTTGCGTTTCTCTGGTTCGTATGGCGAGTTCACTTGGCTGGTGTGTGATTTTCAGTGTGATCTAGCGCTGGGGACCAGTCAGGCTTGTTTGCAGTTTGTGTTCCATGCAGCGTGTTGGCCATGATCGCAAAATTATGTTAGTTATAAATGCTATGCCCGACGTATAAGCGGGCAGGCCAAAGGAGCGCGGCGGGGAAGTGGTTCATATAGCTCGCTATCACTATCCTTATGTCCAGGAAGGGATCGAGCTGAATGTCTAGCGGATAAGCGCCCTGTCGGGTTACGCAGTTGGCTTTGGTGCTCCTGGGAGTATGGTTACGAGTCACTTGGCTGGGGTGATTTTGGTGTGAGTTTTCAGTTGTGATGCTAGTCTCATAACGGGGGACGCATTCAGGCTTGTTTGCATATTGTGTTCCTCCAGGGTGTTGGCCCCAAAAAATGAGTATTGATAAAATGCTGATGGCCCAAGATAACGCATGCCAGGTTGTGGCCGAGGGACGGGCGGTGGGAAGTGGGTTCATATAGCGTCATGGGCATAATCACTTCGCTTATGTCAGGAAGCGGGTCGTGGGGATGTCACAAAAGAAGCGGATTAAGGGCGGTCCGCTGTAGTTCGCAGTTGGCTTTGGCTCCTTGGTGAGTATTGGGTTTGCAGAGTCACTTGTGGGGTGTAGTTTTCATATAAGATATATATATATAATATATATATAATTAAATGATATATTATATATATATATATATATATATATATATTTATAAATCTATATATATATCTCATATACACACGGGATATATACACCAAAAGGTATAACAGCTTCGTTGTATATATAAAACTGTGAATTTAGTTTAATTCTGGACTTCATTCAGGACTAAATTATGCTTGCTGGTGGTCAATAAGCTGTTGTGGTGGCCTTAATAACCTTCCAGATAAGCGTTACGTTCAACATTATTGGTATTTATATATATACTAGAAACGCTAAACGTGTCCATTACATACGCCATCGTAATTTTGTAAGAAACTGTAGAAATTAAACCAGGTTATGTATAAATAATACTAAGTATACTAAACCAGGTTAGTATATTTTGGTAGTAGTTTTTTCTGCTGCAAACATATGTTGTTGAATATGACCGAAAGGGTAATATTAATAATTCTAACACAATCTTCTCAATATCTCTTACGTTTTCTCACTGTCGAGGGTAATTTAAAAATTAGTTCTCTACAAAATTCATTCTTTACATTTTTATTTTTGGTCTGACGCCTAGAAGCGTTTCGTAAGGTTCTTACATTTTCAAAGACTTGTTTTACCATAACGTTGTTGTTGTTATGAGATTCAGCTACTCGGAAACAAGTTCCAAGAGTAGCACGGGCATGGTGGAGCACCGTAACAGTCGGCAGCGAGCGGGGCAAGTAGCACGGCTATGTGAGCCCGTAGTGGACTTACCCGGCACAGAAGCCTGACACATAACTAGCAGCCTCACACAAGGTGTAAACCAAGTCTTTGAAATGTAAGAAGCCTTACGAAACGCTTCTAGCTCAGACCCAAAATAAAAATGGAAATATAAGATGAAATTTTGGAGGCTTAATTTTTCAATTACTGTACTCTCGACTGAAGAAAAACGTAAGAAATATTAAATTCGTGTTAAAATTATTAATATTACCTTACGTCATATCGGTACAACATATATATATATATATATATATATATACTATATATATATATATATATATATATTATATATAGTAATATATATATATTATATATGTATAATATATATATAAATATATATAATTATATATATAAAACAAAAAGAAATCTCGTAAGCGTACATCTACGTTCAGTTAGCAGTTCTCGCCTGCCTCGGCTCGTCAGAATCTGAGTCGGACTCCGTCTCGACACCGTCTATAGGCTCGAGATCATCTTCCAAGTCACTCAGAGTGGCCAGCATGCGATCCATAGACCTTAAGATCTGTCCTCGGGAGAGCGCTGGGAATGGGTTTGGAAGCTTCCTTGGTCTTAGTTTGCAGTAGGAGGCTTCCCTTGAGGGTCAGGAATCTACGATACTCATCGCTGCTGATGGTAATGTCCCCGTTGCCATTCCCGTTCCGTTATTGTTGTCATCGGTCGCGGGCAAGCTTAAGGATGTGGTTCTTCGGCTGGTCTGCGGCGTGGACTGCGGGGTCGCGGGGAACTGAACTCGTCCGGAGGTCGTTTCTCAACGACCTGTGATCGTCGGAAAAGGAGGTTGAGACGGCACTTTCGTCTCCGTCAGACAATGCTTCCACTATGGCCGTCGGAGCTCGAGGCGGCGGCGAGACGGTGGAGGCTGGACAACGTGGGTGCTGGGAGATGCTGTGGGAGTTTCAGAGGGCGTGGCCGAGGTGGTGGCGTGACGGTCAAGGGCGTGTATTGGACGATGTTGGGGGCCGGTGAATGGGCGGGATTGGTCACCCTCCCCGCCATTGCCGCCTCACCAGCCACTGGGCGAGTCAGCTATCACCACCTCGGGCCCACCCCAAGATACCCGCACCATCGTCAATTAAATAGTGTTCGAATGGTTTCCCAGGAGACCAGAGGGTTGTAGGACACCAGAATTTAATGGTGGTCATCAAGAGCATCAGAAGCAGCCGTAAGTCAACAAACAACGCGAAAGAAAACCATAGTTAGATGTGCTCTTATTTACACTAAATTCTATGTTCTGTCCCTGTAAGAGTCTGTCCCTTATAGGAATGTATAACGCACACACCCGTTATCGTCAACACTGCTCGGTGTAACTCTCAGTCCTGTGTTTGCAACTTTTAAAACACGTAATTTAACATATTCTGAGGCAGTGAATGTACATTATTCTGTCTTATTGTAGATAAACACAATTGAGAGCATCGTCTAAGTGGTTGCACGAAGTCCTAATAAGGCAGTAAACCTCTTTTTTACTAACTTTCTTCTGCGCACTAGAAAGGTTAAGAACACTTCTTATTTACGTCACAATTCACTTGATACTCACAGGTGCTTGATTACCACTGTACGGGCACTGTATTAAGACACTGAAATGCTCCGTCTCCTTCTTTAATACCTTTCACGTTCACTGTGGTCCTTACCGAGATGTATTAATTTATTTTAAATATTAAGACGCTTCATGAAATGTTCGCGCCTCTCTTCTTATCCCCCCGAAGACCTTTACAACAGGAGAATCAAGAGAGTAAGACACCGACATACATACAGTAGAAGGCACCGAAGCACACCAGGATGGAGGCGAGGTGGGCTGACGCCGTAACACTGGATCGTGTATCCCCAAAGCAGCAAGAAGCCGCAGACTAAATCTTGTACACAAGAGATGTTTCTCTCGGGCGCGTGACGTCAAAACACGCCGGGGGGAATTGTGGAGAGAGAGACACGAAAATAAAAGTTCTTTTCACTTCGAAATTATAAATAGGAGTTGCCTCGACAGGCCAATGAGCCTAAGGTTTTCTTTATCCTCTGTGTTCTTAATTGAGCAGCACTGTAATGACTTGAGGAGTGGGGCTGGGGGAGAGTCCGAGGTTTCTGGGGATAATACTGGAGATTCCTGTCTCTACTTTCTCACTCTGTGGCTTCAACAACAAAGTTTCAACCAGTGAGGTGGGAATGAGCTTATGAGGCTTGAGGAGATGGGTCTGGAGGAGTGAGACAAATGGTGAATGACTGCTGTAGAGATGACAGTCGTAGCAGAGGGGTAGGAGAAGGGCGCTACAGTAACTCTGGTCCTAGCCAGACCCCGTCAGGAGGTGGTGGTGCTTGAGAGCGGTAAAACACAGGGTTCTGGTACCGAGGAGCCTCGAGCAAGGGGAAGGGATGGAAAAGGTGAAAGTCACTTAGGAAATTGTCAGGTGAAACTTACTACACAAAAAAAGCATTCAGAATTGATGGTGCTGACTTGTGTCATGCCAAGGAAACCACCATCACTCTACACCCACCACACCTACCACACTCACCATACCTCACCACACTACAGGTCAGTACCCGAAGAGTTCAAGTCTCGCCTCGATCTGTCTCTCATTTTGGCGTATTTGATCATCTTCCTGTTCCTCCTACCGGCCAGCAAAGCCAGCTTGTGTCAGCAGAGAGGGGGGAATTGTTACACAACTCGACGGTAAGGTTGAACAACCTTTAATTGTTCAACATTGTTCCTCTTAATGGCTATAATACCATAGGCAGCGTCTCTACGTCTCCATAACCTGTGAAACAGAAACAACAAAGTCATATAAATCAATGACAATTTAATTTCTACACTAAACTTAGATTACACAGCACATACTTATAATAATATATTTATGCCGCTATTATGACGTGTGACTTGACTATTATCGTGTATATTTAAGTCAACTAAATTAAATGCGTGCGAACAATCTTGATCGAATGACTCTGATTTGATTCGAAGACAGCACTTATCGTATTTACCTGAATTACCAGAACATTATCTTTAGTGGCCTCGTATGGGAAAGGAAGCAGGTCCCTTTCTAAGAAAAATCGATTTGATAATGGTTCAAGACGCGACCGTCGTCGTCGTCTCCACCATTCGGTGCTGCTTGCTTTGTCTAAAAACCCTCGCATTACTCGAGAATTTTTTCTATATGAATTTTAAACGAAGTATTATCTGGGCATTTCAGATTGGTAGGCGAACCTGTCACATTTACAGTAAAAAAAAAAAAAAAAGGGAAAAAAAAAAAAAAAAGGAAGTACGTGGCCTGACATTCTCGGACGTCACAATTGGGTGCATCTCGGTGCGTTCGATAACTAGGTCGGC
>WNGS01137842.1:0-21550 GCA_020271785.1 Procambarus virginalis
TCTAAAAAAAACAGATAGCGTCTGGATCGTCGAAAGCGACATGATGAGTCAATTCAGGTCCACTAAGAACCAACAACAATTGCAACTTCCATGGCGTGTTCATCAGACTCCATGGATACCACGGAATTATCAGCAAATTCCAAGAACATAGAGGTCTAAAGATCCTGCAATGGAATGCGCAAGGACTGCGCACTAAATTGCAACACTTGCAATGCATAGCAGTAACCAAGGGCATAGACATCTGATACTACAGGAGAGCTTGCTTCGAGCCGGATTAGAACCTAAAATCTCAGGCTATCGAGGCTTCTTCCTTCCATGGATCAATGGGCAATCCAGGGGATGTGCAATCTATGTAAAATGTGACCTGATCTCCAAGTCCATAACCAGCCCACCTGATTGTGGAGCAGGGACAGAGGTAATGGGAGTAACCATTGAGCTAAGACACGACACACTTGAGGTGTTTAATGTGTACAGGTCTCCACATGCCGAAATGGATCTCTCTGTGTTATTTGGAAACGGACAACAACACAACACAATCATTTGTGGAGATTTTAATGCCCATCATCGATTGGTACTGGGCTCGAACACAACAAACGAAGCCGGCATTCACATTGCACACCTATAGACCAGCTTCCAGAAATACAAATCCTAAACAAGAATGAACCTACCCACATCCAAGGAGGCAGATTAGACCTAACCTTCGTTTCAGCCTCCCTAAGAGATGTAGCGACATGGTCAGTTGAGCCCACACTCACAAGCGACCACTATGGGGTCCAAATTGATCTTACGTTAGACCTACCCACTCCACCTCCGCCTCCATCTGAAGCCTGGAACTTTGCTTTAGCAAACTGGGACCGATTTCAAAACCTCATTTCAGAGTGGCATAGAAACTATGATCTTCCCGGAGACATTAATCAGGCAGAACAAGAATTTGTCAAAGCGATTCAAAGTGCAGCCAACCACTCAATCCCACTGAAAAAAACAGTCCACCGGACACCATAAAGATCATTGGTACTATTGCGAACGTGTCAAAGAACTCAACCATAGACTCAACAGAACAAGAAAGCTATACAAAAAGCATCCGAGTGACCGCAACAGGTCCTTACTTTGTGAGGTCAAGGAACATGTACATCGAGAGACCAGACTAATAAAAGAACAAAAGTGGCTGGAATGGTGTTCACACCTGAATGAACACACCTCTCTTGGAGAGATGTGGCAGCAAATCCACCGGGCCAAAGGGAATAAACACCTAAAGCCCCACACCCCAAGGATCCTCTACAGGAAGCCGAAGTACTGGCAACCAGGTTTGCAGAGAGAGCAGCCAGCAATCAACTTCCACCAGATGTATTAGCAGTACAGACCGGACTAGAGGAAGAAAGGTGGCACAGAATCCTTACAGCATGTGAAGAAGTCTCTGACACTAATGCCCCCTTCACACTGGATGAGCTCAATCGGGCTAAGAAAAACTCCAAGGATACATCCCCTGGAGCTGACAAAATAACCTATAAAATGATTAGAAACCTCGGCCCAGAGGGAGACGCTGCATACCTAAGGTTAATTAATTTAGCCTGGACTTCTCAAACTAGACCTTCAGCTTGGAATAGAGCAGACATAGTACCGATCCCAAAACCCAAAGATCCAGATAATCCCAGGCCCATTCTCTCCAAAGCTGTGCAGCCAAGACGGCTGACAGAATGGCACTCAACAGACTGGAGTGGAAAATGCCTAGACTGCACCATGATATGTATGCCTATAGAAAAGGGGTTGGCACAGTGGAATGTATTACAACTCTGTTAGCCCACTTGAATGACAGACCAGGAATGCTGATATTCCTGGACCTCGAAAAAGCCTTTGAACTGGCTAGCGCCCAGCTATTCTCTGCTGCCTCATTGACAAAGAGGTCAGAGGCAACCTGCTCTCCTGGATCAAAAACTGTCTCATAAACAGAGAAGCAAGAGTAAAACTTCATGGCACAGTTTCTGAGTACAAAAGACATGAAAATGGTACACCGCAAGGAGGTATTCTCAGCCCTCTTCTCTTCAACTGTTTAATGGAAAGAATAATGAGGTTGAAACTTCCACATCACTGTAGGCTGCTAAACTACGCGGACGACTTTGTCATCATCATAAAAGGAAGGGATGCGGCGCGCCTTGCACCCAAATGCTTAGACTGCATCAGTAAAGAGGCAAAACAGATTGGGATCAAACTC
Organism: Procambarus virginalis; assembly: GCA_020271785.1. Taxonomy (NCBI): domain Eukaryota; kingdom Metazoa; phylum Arthropoda; class Malacostraca; order Decapoda; family Cambaridae; genus Procambarus; species Procambarus virginalis. The sequence continues at coordinate 2,210 of WNGS01137842.1, forward strand.
AACCCCTCAAAGTCAAAAGCCATGCCCATAAAAATAGCGAAGCCCAATATCCAACTCACAGTACAGGGTCAACCAATCGAATGGGTGGACACCTATCAGTACCTAGGAATAATCCTGGACACACACATGAATTTTAATGCTGAGGTCACTTACTTGAGAGAGCGAACTGCGGCCAGGACGGCAATCCTCAGGTCGCTAACCTCCCTCTCTGGAGGAGCCAATCTGCAAGTCCTTCGCACATACTATGTACAGGCAGTCAGATCAGTGATCGATTATGCAGCACCTGCACTCACAAATCTATCACACCAACAGTGGAAAAAGCTTGAAGTTGCCCAAAACAATGCTATGAGAGCCGCACTGGGAGCCCCCATGTGGACCAAGCTTGAAACACTTAGACTGGAGACGGGTTTGCCCTCTCTACAGGAAAGAATATCTCAAAGGACAGCTACAATTATCAGTAAGATAATTATTTCTTCTGATCCAATCCCAGTACGGCAGGCCTTGGTGGTTGGACTAGGCCAAAACAATGGAAACTCTTGGGCTGCAAGAGCAGGAAAAGTCCTAAACAGACTACATTTAAAAAGCATGATTCTCGATAGAGAGGGTGATCATCCACACCCAAATTACACTCCTTCTGCACCGTGGGAAGAGCCTACTTTCAAAATAGTAATAGAAAGTCTCCCAATGAAAAAGGCTGCCTATGATCCGACAATCCTAAGGCGCATAATAGAAGAGCAAATGTATAGCATAGCAGTAGCAGGAGCCACCCACATCTTCACAGACGGATCGGTTGACACAGAATATGAGAGTGCTGGCGCTGCTCTTTGCACGGCCAGCATACAGGCATATTGGAGACTGGGAGGACTAGTATCATCAACCCAAACTGAGCTGTTTGCCATACAACAGGCATTCGCATATGTGATTGCACAAAACACTCAAAATGCAATCATACACACAGACTCAAAAGCTGCACTTCAAATACTAGGACAAAAACAGTGGAAAGATAACGTGGAAATAATTACCACCATTTGTATCTTGGAGCAGTCGCTAAAGGCAAAGGACTCAACATAACCTTGAACTGGATCCCATCCCATATTGGAATCCCATTAAATGAGAAAGCTGATGAAATTGCTAAACTGGCAACTCGTCATCCAGTGATAGATAAAACAATTCAACCCAGCCTAGAGAACTTTAAAAACATCATCACCAAAAAGCTCTCACACCTCAACAAAGCCTACCTACACCAGAGAATAGCTGAAGGTTCGCCCTCTGCAACATGGTATCTTCAGGCAACCAAATTAGAAAGGTTAAATATCCCGAAAGGAATCCACAGGGAAATAGCAGTCAGGTTATATAGACTACGTCTAGGTTACAGATGCAACTGGGAGATTGGTGAACCCCGACAGAGAGAGTGCATCTTCTGCCAAACTGTCACAGAAAAGCCATTACTTCACTATCTTCTGGAATGTGAAGCAACCAACGACCTTAGAAGAGCTTTAAGAGTTCCTGAATCTTGCAGTGGCCACCCTGAAGCCAGCAACAGAGCCACTCTCCTGGTCAACAAAGGTGTCCAGCAGCTGTGTAATGATCTGGTGCTCAGATCATTGGTTCTCCCTTCCCCCTCTCCCCTCCTTCCTTCTCCCCTCCTTCCTTTTTCCCTTCCCCCTTTCTTCCCTCCCCTTACCCGTCATTCGTCTTCCCCCTTCACACCCCCCCCCCTGTAGCCCATTTGTCAAGGTCCAAGGAGTTGACCTGAGGGGTTGTGCAGCCGACCTCTGTGATACCTTGCGTCTCCACGCAATCCTCCCCACTCGTTTCCCCTCTCCATCCTCCTCTCCCCCCTCTCATCCCCCTCTCATTCCCTCTCTTTCCCCTCTCAACGATCCCTTACCCATACCAGGCGAGTCAAGTGTCCCTACCCTTTATCTTGCTGGAGACGGGCTGGAACATAAATAATCAGTTTTGGTAAACATTGCTGGGAGGTGCACTAGTTGCCTTGTTCCCATCGCACAGCCGGGGAGTACTGACTCAATCTTCAGGAATTCATGTAGCCTTCCACGGCAACTCAGGGTAGATGATTGGCGGAAGATAAGAGCCAAGTCCTTATTGGCCCTAGAGAGCCAGACCTCAGGCCTAAGTGTAAAATGGTTGGCCATTGCCAAAATAATGGGTGGAGCCCTGGGGCTGTATTGGATGGTGGGAGGTGTAATCCTTCCCAGCAATAAGCTGGTAAAACAAAATTTCATTTAGTGTGTCTTGGGAGTTTTTCGGGACTGGAGGGCAAGCCAGCCCGCACCCAACGGGGCTGAGGGCCGCCATCAACATCTTGGCCGCAGTGTGCGATTGAAGGTAGTGTGCTCCTACGTTTCTTGCATATTGGTATTGCATTCCATTGCCTCTTTTATTTTGGTAGATGTTATTAGAGTAGGCTATATGTCAATTGTGATTTAAATATACAGTTACAATAATAAATAATTGTTAATTTCATCTTGGTGAGTTATCTGTCCCCTTGTGTTAATATATGTTATTCATGCGATTTTCATGTGCTGTGTTAGAACTTCCCTGTGTTTCTCCATTCTTAGGAATAATAAAGTAAAGCGAGAGCCTCCCCCGTTCAGTTCAATAAGACTAAATAATCCATTCAATTTCAATCACTGGTCCGTTGAGTTCCCTGATTATCGAGTCCCTTCCTTCCTGGGGACCGATAATTATAGACACATTCATTCCTTTGGAAGGTGGTGGCAGTGAAAAAAGGTAATTAGATTAATAATCCCTTTCCTTGTGATATTCCTCATTTAATATTCAGCTTATATTCGTGACAGTCCAGCGAGGGGTCATACTGGTCCGTTATTAGTGTTTGCTGGTTATTAAGTGTGGACAGAGATATTACAATAAACGATTACTATTACTATGGTAGAGCAGCCATTACTCACATTACAATGGTAGCAGCGGTGTTTCAATAATTTCTTGACGATTATTGAAGCCTCACGCGTCTGTCCGTTCGGTTATGCTGTGTGTGGTGAGAGTGCAGCCGGGGCCCATGAGAGAGAGTCGACGGTAATCCTATGTGGTGCGATTCGCATAGAGTAGGCGATTCTAGGGTCTTGAGAGGCTGGTAAGGTAGATTACAGGCACTTAAGTGCGCTAGCAGGCAGTTAAGTGTGGAGGCCGCCTTGGGTAGTTGGACAGGGTATTTTTCTCGACCCTCTGCAACTACGGACAAGGGTGTTGCATGGTGGTTTTGCAACAACAATTCTAGGTTTCGAATTGTCTGAGCGGGGAAGTATTAGGACGCTAATTATTTATCCCCGAGGGCGTGTTAGGCGACCCAATCGCTAGCTTTCTACGGTACAACCATGAAAGTGCCGAGAGTTACTGAGGGATGGCGTAGTAGATTGTCTAGCAACGGAATTACGGTGGTGTCGGACAGTTAGATCCGTCGGTGGTTCCGCTATCTAGTCTAACCGTTGACCGCGAAGGACAGGATTTATTTGGTACTGTCGGGATATTGGTGAATGTTGGTAAAAGCGACAGGGCGGGCCGGGACGGGACGGTTATAGGTTAAATCGAGATCTCCTTAAGTACTACATTAAGTTCCCTGTATATTAAGTTCCCTTTCAGGTTAAGCGTCCCTTCGTTAGTTAAGTATTCCCCCTTGTTAGGTAATTTTCGTATATAAGTGTTATTATTTTCTAAGTATTTGTTTTATATTTCTTTTATATCTGGAGTTGTGTGTACATGCATGCAGTATAAATTCTCTGGGAGAATTACCAAGGTGAGTGGTCCACTGTTTTCAAGTGAAGTGAAGTGCAGTGCATTAAAGTGGATTCGTGTATTCGTTAATTCAGTGGAAATCGTTGAAAATTGTTGTGATGATATATTTCAAAGTCGCTGGGAAAATCTTAGTTTTGGGAATAAATTCTAATTTTGTGGCTAGCCATACGATCATTGGGTCGTCAGTGTTAATTCCAGTGTGCGATTACAGTGATCCAAGTTAGAACTTTGAGAGACCAAAAGTCGATTTTTGGTCATTTAAGCGAATTAGCGTTGGGACTCTGATTTTTTTTCTTCTAGCGGTTCTCAGCGCTCAGTGAGGCAGCGCTCAGTAATTGTTTGCGCTCAACCAAGTGTCTAAGTGTCTTGCGAGTGGTATATTCAGTTCAAGTGATACGCAAACTACACGTCGGTATTTAATTTATAATTTTGAGAAAAGAAATACTTGGTTAATTAAGGATTAGTGCGGAGACTACTTTCTGAGGAGTCGGCTTCGTGACAGTGTGCGCGCTTTTAATTTTTGTAAACTTACCAACGTGTCCAAGTGTCCAGTGAGTGTTATATTCGGTAAAGTAACAAGTCCCCTACACGCCAGTATTTAATTTATAATTTTGGGAAAATAATTACTAATTTTTAATTAAGGTTCAGCGCGACTCTGTCTAGCTGTGAGTGTCGCGGCGATGTGTTAAATTCTCAGTATTCTTCTACGCAAGCGGCGGTGACCCAGTGTAGGCTACGTTAACATCGAGTTCATTCAGTAACGTAAATAAGTGAATTATCATTAATTTTTGTTTAACTAATAAATACTTATAATTATATGTGAGCGCCGTTGTCAGCGTCGGGCGTTAAGAATTTAATAATTGTTGAAGATATAAACATCGCGCCAGTGGTAACTTAACGATAACGTCATTCAATTCTAGCGCGCCTAAGATTTACTAGAAAATTTGAAAATCTAGAAAATTTGAGAAACTCAGTTAGCGTAAAGTATTGTGAGCTGGTAAACGAGACTTAGATTATTTTCGATAAATAAAACAGAGTTGAAACTAAATTATTTACAATAAATTCAGGTAGTTCCTTTCGCGATAATATTCACTATATAATTTCAGTATATTTTGTTCAAGAATGCGGTAATTATCAATATTTTTCTAACATTTATATTGGTCTTTCATTTAGAGACAAGAAATTTCTTACTTTAATTCTTTTTATAATTGCGTTACCAGTCCATCGAGTGTCAAATAAATATAGTAAACTCATTACATTTTATCAAGATTAATTGTAGTAATTTCCTGGCGTTTAATGAATTAACGTAACGTAACCTACTATTTTTAGTGTATTTGTGCGCGTGTATCTTATTCATCGTATACAGTTGTTTTTCACAAATAAATAAATGCTAGTCGATGCCGTCGTGTACTCTATCTGTTTGCGTAGAAATTTTACGAATGCGAGACGAGGTTAATAAGACACAATAATTCCATTCATTGGTAGTATGGAGTCAGCGAGATTCTGCCGCGGTCATTCTGTCATCGCCGTGTCAACGGGCGACGGTCCTCGCTGGGGCTCGAGAAATCGATTAGGAAGGGTGGCCATAAATGATACATCCGGTGCGGACACACGGAGCATTGTTTCCAAGGAGTGAGGTTACGAAACGTCTTGTGTTATTATTAGTGGTTATTTATGAAACCAAATCGTGTGTTAAAATTTCACCCTGATCCGACGACGGGTCTTGAAGTTACGTTTTGGGGTGAAAATGTTTTTTAGCAATGAATGGACAATGTATGCAGACACAACCTCCCCAATACCCCATCCTTACCCAAGCACCCCTCCCTACCTACAACCCCAACCCAACCCCTCCCTACCTACAACCCCCAACCCCAAACCTCCCTACCTACAACCCCGTTCCCCAACCTTACCTCCAGGCCAACCCATGTCCACCCCAATCCCTGGCAGACCCATACCAACCCCAGCCAAATACCACACAAACCCTTGTCGACGCATTATTGGAATTGTGGAAAACTACAATTCCCTCTCAACCCCCACCCTTACAACCCCCTGTTTACAATCCCCCCCACAACCCACCCCTGGCCTTCCCTCACCCTCCTTCTCATCCCCCCAACTCACCCAACCCACCCCTCCTGTTACCCACCCTACCCCCTCCATTAACCCTACACCTTGCTCCTCACCTCCCCTCCACCCCTCTACCCCTCCTACCCCCATTCCTGGTGTCGCCTCCACAGATGTTGCTGGGGAATGTAGCCAGCGGGCTTCTGGGACGCGTAAAATTGATGATGAAATTTGTTGGAAGTGTCATGGCCGAGGCCATTACAGGTATGCGTGCACGAGCACACGGGTCAAGGATGACCCAGAACAGGTCAGCACGTTGGGTGGCAGACCTACGTTTGAGATGACGGTTGAAGGTGTGAGATTGACAGTTTTTGTGGACACCGGAAGTCAAGCAACTCTCATTAAAAAGTCAGCCTTCAGCACACTTAAAGAGACACGCCTTAAGCGTTGTGGGAAGCATTAACAGCAGTAAATGGGCAACATATTAATATCTTGGGCCAGGCCACTCTTAATTTTGAAGTGGGTAAGGGAGAAGCTTACCCACACAATTGCACGATTGTCGAGAATCTTGCATTCCCTGGTCAGGTTTTGTTGGGAATGGATTTTCTGGGACGAGTTAACTTTTCGTTGTCTGCTCAACAGGGATCAAGGAAGTGCAGATTGAAGTTGGGCCAGGTAGTTTTCCNCAACCCCTGTTTACATCCCCCCCCCCACCACCCCACCCCTGGCCTTCCCTCACCCTCCTTCTCAACCCCCCAACTCACCCAACCCACCCCTCCTGTTACCCACCCCTACCCCTCCCCCATTATCCTACACCTTGCTCCTCACCTCCCCTCCACCCCTCTACCCCTCCTACCCCCATTCCTGGTGTCGCCTCCACAAGTTGCTGGGGAATGTAGCCAGCGGGCTTCTGGGACGCGAAAATTGATGATGAAATTTGTTGGAAGTGTCATGGCCGAGGCCATTACAGGTATGCGTGCACGAGCACACGGGTCAAGGATGACCCAGAACAGGTCAGCACGTTGGGTGGCAGACCTACGTTTGAGATGACGGTTGAAGGTGTGAGATTGACAGTTTTTGTGGACACCGGAAGTCAAGCAACTCTCATTAAAAAGTCAGCCTTCAGCACACTTAAAGAGACACGCCTTAAGCGTTGTGGGAAGCATTTAACAGCAGTAAATGGGCAACATATTAATATCTTGGGCCAGGCCACTCTTAATTTTGAAGTGGGTAAGGGAGAAGCTTACCCACACAATTGCACGATTGTCGAGAATCTTGCATTCCCTGGTCAGGTTTTGTTGGGAATGGATTTTCTGGGACGAGTTAACTTTTCGTTGTCTGCTCAACAGGGATCAAGGAAGTGCAGATTGAAGTTGGGCCAGGTAGTTTATCCCATTAAAATGGTAGATCATCCACCAGTAATTGCTTCCATTAGTAAGAAACAGAAGTACAACATTCACTACCCTAAGTTGTTGTTTAAGTCTCTTCCAGACACAGATAAGAAATCATGTGGGTTACATGCCTTAGTGAAACAATATTGCCCACCCCATTCAGTTAAGTTCATTAAAGTATCAGTGGGACGTCACATTGCACCAGGTACCATCCTTCAGGTGGCTGGGAGATGTGACAGGTTGTTGATCCCTCATCATTTGATCACAGTGCTTGATAAAGGTGCCCTTATTCCAGTTGTCAATCTCTCGCACAAAACCTATCGTTTCAGGGCAGGTGATAGGGTGTCTCAGGCTACAGTTGTAGAAAATACAGGAATTTTTCAATATCAAAGCCAGGAGGAGATGCCAGCCACCACAGCACAATGTAGTGCACTGAATGTTACAGATAGTAGCACACAGGGGAAACACAAGACCGAGACAGGAAAAAGTAGCAATACTCAGGAAGTTGATAAGTTAATCTCGGCTCTGGATTTGCAACATGTGCAACAGTCAGATAGAAACTTTTGAGAGGGATTTTACGTAAATTCCCTAGACTGTTTGCAACAGAAGACGATCAAATCGGGCTTCTGGATAGGATCGAACATGTGATTCCTACCGGTGATCATCCTCCTATTTACACCCGTCAATGGAGGCTTCCGGAACGGGCGAAGGAAGTAATTAGGGATGAGTGTCAGAAGATGTTAAGACAGAATGTGATAGAGCCTAGTACATCACCATGGTTGTCGCCAGTAGTATTGGTACGTAAACCGGATGGTAGTTATAGATTTTGTGTTGACTACCGAAAGATAAATGAAATTACTAAAGGTGATGTGTATCCTTTGCCACGGATACAAGAAATTATAGATCAGTTTGGGGCAGCCAAATACTTTTCCACTCTGGATGCGAAATCTGCGTATTGGGCCATACCAGTAGCTGAGAAAGATAGAGAGAAGACCGCCTTCTCTGATGGGGTTCATACTTATCAATTCAAGCGGATGCCTTTCGGGTTAAAGACAGCGCCTTCATCATTTCAGAGGGCTATTAATTATATCCTCAGTCCAGTCTTGGGAAGGCACTCATTAGCGTACCTGGATGATGTGGTTATCTACTCTAGGACGTTCGATGAGCACTTACGAGATTTGACTGAGACGTTGTCACTATTAGATAAGGCGGGCTTCAAACTTAACGTGAGTAAGTGCACTCTGGCGTCTCAGAAATTCAAGTTTCTGGGATTCCAGGTGAGCACAGATGGTATCCGACCTGACCCCGACTCCTGTCGTGCCATTGCTGACATGCCAACACCTAAGACAGCAAAGGATGTTCGAAGGTTTCTGGGGGCAGCCGGATATTTCCGTCGCCACATAGAGGGTTTTGCAAGTACAACAGCACCGTTAACTGAGCTTACTAAGAAAAATGTTAAATTCGTTTGGAAACCTGAGCATGATAACGCTTATGCAAAATTAAAAAGTCAACTCATTACAACCCCAGTATTGGCAGTACCTGATTTTGATAAGGAGTGGGAAGTACACACTGACGCCAGTGGTATAGCTATTGGTGGGTGCTTAATGCAACGTGATAATGACAATCTTCCTCACCCTGTAGCATATTTCAGCAGGAAGGTTAAGGGTCCGGAGATCCGCTATTCTGCAACGGATAGGGAAGCTTTGGCTGTGGTAGAAAGTGTTAGGTACTTTGAACCGTATCTTTTCCAACGTCACTTTGTCATTTATACAGATCACAGAGCTTTAACTCATATTTTTAAGAAAAGAACTAAGTGCCCTCGCATGTCACGTTGGTCTCATGAACTAGCTGCTCACTCGTTCCAAATACTTTACAAGCCTGGTCCATCACATGTTGTACCAGACACTTTGAGTAGAAACATTGCTACTATTAATGTAATATTGAAAATATTTCCAGCGAGAAAATGCGAGAATTCCAGATGAACGAACCAAGGTGGAAAGAAATTATTGAACTTTTAGAGGGAGGAAAATATCCGTCAAAGAAAAGTAATTTAGCAATTCATGATTTTGAAATGAAGGATGGGGTCTTATATTATGTAAAGGGACAGAAGGATCGTGCAGTATTTCAGCTGGTTATCCCAGAAGTGTTGAAGAAGTCAGCGTTGAAACTCGCGCATGCGTCTAAGATTGCAGGTCATCCGGGGATTTTTAAAACTCACATGAAAGCCAAGTCACTCTTTTTCTTCCCCGGTATGTTAACAGAGGTCATTAACTTCGTTAAGTCCTGTGGTCATTGTCAAAGGAGGAAAGGTACCCTTAAGGTACAAGCTCCATTGCAAGAATTCCCAGATATTTTGGAACCTTTAGATCGGGTGGGGGCTGATCTGATTGATCTGCATCACAGTCATTCAGGAAACCGTTACGTATTGGTGTTGGTAGACCACCTTTCCAGGTACACCACACTGATTGCCTTGCCTCAGAAAGATTCACGAACTGTTGCAAAGGCGTTCTTAGATAGGTTTGTCACTGTATTCGGTCCCCCTAAAGTATTAGTTTCTGACCGTGGTCAGGAATTTAATGGGAATATTTTCAGAGAAGTATGTAAAATTGTAGAAACCACTTCAGCATTCACTACGGCTTATCACCCTCAGGCTAACGGTATGACAGAACGGACGAATCGATCAGTTAAAGATATGCTTGCAATTCTTGCAGAGCATGATGTCAATTCGTGGGACGAACACCTCCCCTATGTCCAGTTTGCTCTGAACACTGCCATCCATCAGTCCATTAACACCCAACCCCTTTTGCTGTTCACAGGTCATTCATGTAATTTCCCATCAGGTCTGCTTAACAGACATAATATTGCATATGGGGAAGACTACCCATCAGAAGTTGTAAATAAGATGAAAAATGCATGGAGAATTGCAGCTAGGGCTTCCAAGACAGCACGAGATCGCTATGCTCAACATTATGACAAAAAGGTACGACCCCTTGAATTGAAAGTCGGGAGTCTTGTGTTGAGAGTTAATGAGGCGGCTCCCGCCAATCAGAGTAGGAAACTTGCACCTAGATGGCGGGGCCCCTACCGAGTAATTGAAAGAAAAGGTCCGGTTAATTTTGTTATTAAAGGTATTTTTGAGGACCAAGTTGAGAGAACAATTCATATTAATAAATTAAAACCTTATCACGCGAGGGAGGAACTAGAGCTGCCTTCAGCAAGTCTAATTCCTGACCTGTCTAATGATCCAAGTGATGAGTCAGAGGATGAGGATGACCTCCTGTTAAATCTCATCAGTAGTCAAGCTCAATCTTGTCACCCTATGGTAACAAGGTCGCGAGCTGTACAGTAAGTGTAATGATCTCCCCTAGTCAGGTTTAGTAAAAGTTCATATAATCCTGTAGAGGCAATGGTGTGTAGTTACTGATGTGCATGACTCAGGTAGCATACTTGCCTTGCTCTGGGGTTTCCAACTTCCTATACCTCAGAGTAATATCCATGCTTCCGCCATTTGTTGTTGACTGTCTTTCTCAGGTCTGACGGTACACCAGTTCCAGCCTCCCAGTCACACGTGAACCAAGGATCGAGATCAGCAGGTCTGGGGATGACCCACCTGGCTGATAAGATCGGGGTCTGAGGCACGTTACATAAAGTCCTCCCCCTTGTACCCGGTAACTCGTCAATTGGTTATCCGGAAGGGGTGACTGACGTACAGTCACCCAGCCGACACCTCACGTCACTAACGAGGTTGTCCCAGTCCAGCCATGCTGTCTTCACGGAGCAGAGTCAGTCACCATCACAACCGTGGGCTAGCTGTCTCAAGGTCACCAACCAAGTCCACCAGCCGCTAAGTCAAGACTGCGGAAAACCGGAAGTGGAAGACGAGTGGAAACGAAGAAGAACGCTAATTGCAACGACTGTAAGCTCTCTCAAAACCTGCGGTTGCGTCGTCTGTGGAAACGAAGAGGCAACACGGCGGTCCCGGGTACGAACAGCACTACCCCTACAGAGTGCTGCTGTTTCGCCAGAGGAGGTACATTCCTGTATCTCGGCCCAAGCTCAGCTGCACGAGGGGTTGCACGGAAAGGTGTACCGGCCCAGTAGTACCGGGATAACAAGTAAACGTCGGTAGATGACGTCGCCCAGGAGCTGAGGCAGGGCCCACCTGTCCTGTCACCATGCCATCCTCTTCAACGCCACTCGAACCTCACTACCAACGCGAGACATCATGACACGTCGAAGCTGTGCTCTACGGTGGCAGCCATGGTTAACAACAATCCATCATGACTGTTGGAAGCGATAAGAAGAGGTGAACCCGGGTTCCTGTTAGCGGGGTCCACCTGAGCTGACAGCCGCCAGCTGTCAGCTGTCACGCAAGCCGGTGCGGGCAGTGCGAGACCCCCTGTACTGTCCGTAGTTGGCCGAGGCCGGAAATGGAACTTCCAGATGACCAGGATCTCCAAGCAACTTGAGGTAGTCGCCGGAATCTACAGCAACGAGATGTCACCAGGACCGAACGATAGAACTTTTGTATAGAAAAGTTATATGAAATGAATTTTAAGGAATATAGTAAACTGTGTTAACTCGGAACAGTTAGTTCAACTCTCTAATTTTCCATCTGATAGTAACACCTCTGTACACCTTCGGAACGCTCTCTGGAACAGTATTAAATGTTGAAAACTAGAACTAGTGAAATAGAAAAAAAATCTAGAAAGTGAACATCTAGAAATTGTTACTAGAAAATTACCTTGTCTCTAGAAAAGTTGTTTGAGTGAACTGTTTTGAGAACCATCTAGTAGGATCTCTAGAAACGTTGATCAGTGGGGAACTTTATCTAGATTTTTCTAGATCCTAGATACTGATATTTATATATTTTTTTAATTTTTTTTGTGGATTACTGAACAATAAGGGTGGTACACAGTCTGAAAAATGTGTTCACCCGCTGTTGTTGTTGGTTAAGAGACATGTCTGTGGACATCGAATTTTTTTAATAAAAATATTTTTGTGTATTTTCTTTAGGTTAAGGATTTGGACACGCTGTGGTAGGCAGTTGCCACAGGTGTGGGACACGGGGTCCCTGAGAGGGAATATTTCTCTATATATTTTTGATGGAATTTTATAATTTGTTTTATTTTTGATGACATTGATTTTTTAATGTTTCTATGTGATGTGTTTGATCTTTATTCCAGGTGGAATAATGGGATAGCTGAAGGCTATCGGCTGATTTTAGCTAGTTGCTAGGTTTGGATTTGGTTTCTATATCAAGACAGGTATAGGATGTTTGGTCTTCCAGGTAGTTGGAAGGTACAGGGCTGTATCCAAGTGGACAGCCAGGATTATAGGGACGGTCTCTGTCCTTATGTTATGTATTATTTCTGTGTTTGTTGTATGTATACGTGCTAGGGCACACCTTTGGGGGTGCCATTATTTTTGTTTTGGAGGAAACATTATTCTGTTTTATGTGTGTTGCCATTATTAGTTAGGATTAGATAATCATTTCTTTTGTTTGAGGCAATGGGTCAGTTATTGTTGAGTTAAATGTTGGTTGTGGAGTAATGTTCATGATAGGTCAGGGTTTTGGATAAGAAAAGTGTGTGTAAATTTCTTTACACACAAATTTCTTAATTTCCGAGGAGGGGGAGTTGTAATGATCTGGCGCGTAGATCATTGCTTCTTCCTTTCTTCTCCTCCTTCTTCCCTTCTCCCTCCCTTCTCCCTTTCTACCCTCTTTCTCCCCTTCCCCGTGGGCCAACCCTCTTTCGTCAAGGGTCATAAAGCTTCCTGCCTTTTGCTCCCCTTGGCCGTCTTTGGAAATTAGTCAGTGACAAACTTTTAGAACAATACTCCAGGACCAATAAAACTTGGGTTCTCGAATGTCGGGCAGCCAGAGAGCGCCAGCCGTCTTGTGGGCGTTTCCTGTCGTACCGTGGGAACGGTGTGTGAGCCTACGGGAGAAAAACAGAACGTTCAGAAACAAGGCCTATGCCCAGTCCTAGGAGGCGGGGCTAATCAAGAATTGTCTGGTCTGAGAGTGACACTCTGCGCTCATTGGTTGAGTAGAAGTCAGTCTCAGGAGTGCCTGCCATGCCATTGGCCGGTCTCTAGTTCACCCAGTTATGTTTAAATCCATTGGCCTAGGCTGGGAGAGGCGGAGTTAAATTGGGCCTAGGAGTGTGGTAGCATTTTTTGTAAGAGAGAGAATTCAGTGTGTCTTGGGAGTTTTTCGGGACTGGAGGGCAAGCCAGCCCGCGTCCAAAGGGGCTGAGGGCCGCCATCAACATCTTGGCAAATTGTGCGATTGAAGGTAGTGTGCTCCTACGTTTCTTGCATATTGGTGATTGCATTTCCATTGCCTCTTTTATTTTGGTAGATGTTATTAGAGTAGGCTATATGTCAATTGTGATTTAAATATACAGTTACAATAATAAAATAATTGTTAATTTCATCTTGGTGAGTTATCTGTCCCCTGGTGTTAATATATGTTATTCATGCGATTTTCATGTGCTGTGTTAGAACTTCCCTGTGTTTCTCCATTCTTAGGAATAATAAAGTAAAGCGAGAGCCTCCCCCGTTCAGTTCAATAAGACTAAAGTAATCCATTCAATTTCAATCACTGGTCCGTTGAGTTCCCTGATTATCGAGTCCCTTCCTTCCTGGGGACCGATAATTATAGACACATTCATTCCTTTGGAAGGTGGTGGCAGTGAAAAAAGGGTAAGATTAATAATCCCTTTCCTTGTGATATTCCTCATTTAATATTCAGCTTATATTCGTGACAGTCCAGCGAGGGGTCATACTGGTCCGTTATTAGTGTTTGCTGGTTATTAAGTGTGGACAGAGATATTACAATAAATGATTTAATAATATTTCAATTAGGGTATATTACCATTACTATGGTAGTCATTACAATGGTAGTAGACATTACAATGTTCCTGATTTCCGTTTATATTACCGATGGAAGATGTAAAACACGTAAAACCACTCTAATCCGCCTGAAACGTCGATATATGCAATAAAAACAGAGCTTCTCCCCTTTTCAATATCTTTCTCAGTGTTTTAACGAGAAACAAATAGTTGATTGAAAATGAAGTATTTTAGGTTTATTTCTAATCAATTATGTGTATGCATCAATTTTATCGTATGTTTAATGAATTAATAAAAATATACTGGAAATTCAGAAAAACGTTGAAAAACGGCAAAATATTGCCTAATTCGATGATATTTTGTTTAAATCACATAAAGAAAAAGGAAATGATAAACGTCAAAATATTGCTAAATTCGATGATTTTTAGTACAAAACAAAATGCAAAAAAACTTGCTTAAAAGTGCAATATAATGCGAAATTTTGAGATTTGAAGGCCAAATCACATATCGTGAGAAAACATGAAGTAGTATCGAAATATTGGTAAAATCGAATATTATTACGTAAAATCACACTACATGAAAACTTGAAAAAAGTAACTATATTACCAAATTTAAGGATTTTAACTTCAAATCATAAAGCGAGTTTTCGTATTAATTAGATCCTAGAAAAGACATATGAAAATGTTGTTTCCAATACAAATGACGATAATCAATGTGTTTTCATTAGAATTAACTAAAATGTTCCTGATTTTCCGTTTATATTACCGATGGATGATGTACACGTAAAACCGCTCTAATCCGGATGAAACGTCGATATATGCAATAAAAACAAAACTTCTCCCCTTTTCAATATCTTACTCAGTGTTTTAACAAGAAACAAATAGTTGATTGAAAATGAAGTATTTAAGGTTAATTTCTAATCAATTATGTGCGTGCATCATTTTTATCGTATATTTAATAAATTAATTACAATAAACCGAAAATTTAGAAGAACGTCGAAAAACGGTAAAATGTTGCCTAATTCGATGATATTTTGTTTATATCACATAAAGAAAAAAAGGGATGATAAACGTCAAAATATTGCTAAATTCGATAACTTTTAGTACAAAACAAAATGCGAGAAAACTTGCTTAAAAGTGCAGTATTATGCGAAATTTTTAGATTTGAAGGCCAAATCACATATCGTGAGAAAACATGAAGTAGTATCGAAATATTGGAAAAATCGAATGTTTTTACGTGGAATCACACTACATGAAAACGTGAAAAAAGTCACTATATTACATAATTTGAAGATTTTAACTTCAAATCATAAAGCGAGTTTTCTTATTAATTAGATCCTAGAAAAGACATGAAAATGTTGTTCCCAATACAAATGATAAAAATCATTGTTTTCATTAGAATTAACTAAAATGTTCCTGATTTTCCGTTTATATTACCGATGGAAGATGTACACGTAAAACCACTCTAATCCGCCTGAAACGTCGATATATGCAATAAAAACAGAGCTTATACCCTTTTCAATATCTTACTCAGTGTATTAACGAGAAACAAATAGATGATTAAAAAATAAATATTTATGGTTAATTTCTAATCAATAATGTGTTTGCATCATTTTTATCGTATATTTAATGAATTAATAACAATAAACTGAAAATTCAGAAAAACGTGGAAAAATGGCAAAATATTGCCTAATTCGATGATATTTTGTTTAAATCAAAAAAAGAAAAAGGTGATGATAAACGTCAAAATATTGCTAAATTCGGTGATTTTTAGTACAAAACAAAATGCAAGAAAACTGAAAATGCTATTTAATGCGAAATTTTTAGATTTGAAGGCCAAATCACATATCGTGAGAAAACATGAAGTAGTATCGAAATATTGGTAAAATCGAATATTATTACGTAAAATCACACTACATGAAAACTTGAAAAAAGTCACTATATTACCAAATTTAAGGATTTTAACTTCAAATCATAAAGCGAGTTTTCGTATTAATTAGATCCTAGAAAAGACATGAAAATGTTGTTTCCAATACAAATGACGATAATCAATGTGTTTTCATTACAATTAACTAAAATGTTTCTGATTTTCCGTTTATATTACCGATGGAAGATGTTAACGTAAAACCGCTCTAATCCGGCTGAAACGTCGATATATGCAATAAAAACAGAACTTCTCCCCTTTTCAATATCTTTCTCAGTGTTTTAACGAGAAACAAATAGTTGATTGAAAATGAAGTATTTTAGGTTAATTTCTAATCAATTATGTGTATGCATCATTTTTATCGTATGTTTAATGAATTAATAACAATAAACTGAAAATTCAGAAAAACGTTGAAAAACGGCAAAATATTGCCTAATTCGATGATATTTTGTTTAAATCACATAAGAAAAAGGGATGATAAACGTCAAAATATTGCTAAATTCGATGATTTTTAGTACAAAACAAAATGCAAGAAAACTTGCTTAAAAGTGCAATATAATGCGAATTTTGAGATTTGAAGGCCAAATCACATATCGTTGAAAACATGAAGTAGTATCGAAATATTGGAAAATCGAATATTTTTACGTAAAATCACACTACATGAAAACTTGAAAAAGTCACTATATTACCAATTTAAGGATTTTAACTTCAAATCATAGAGCGAGTTTTCGTATTAATTAGATCCTAGAAAAGACATACGAAAATGTTGTTTCCAATACAAATGATAAAATCAATGTGTTTTCATTAGAATTAACTAAATGTTCCTGATTTTCCGTTTATATTACCGATGGAAGATGTTCACGTAAAACCGCTCTAATCGGCTGAAACGTCGATATATGCAATAAAAACAGAACTTCTCCCCTTTTCAATATCTTACTCAGTGTTTTAACGAAAAACAAATAGTTGATTGAAAATGAAGTATTTAGGTAATTTCTAATCAATTATGTGTTTGCATCATTTTTATCGTATTTTAATGAATTAATAACAATAAACTGAAAATTCAGAAAACGTGGAAAAACGGCAAAATATTGCCTAATTCGATGATATTTTGTTTAAATCAAAATAAAGAAAAAGGATGATAAACGTCAAATATTGCTAAATTCGATGATTTTTAGTACAAAACAAAATGCAAGAAAACTGCTTAAAGTGCAATATTATGCGAATTTTGAGATTTGAAGGCCAAATCACATATCGTGAGAAAACATGAAGTAGTATCGAAATATTGGTAAAATCGAATATTTTACGTAAAATCACACTACATGAAAACGTGAAAAAGTCACTATATTACCAAATTTGAAGATTTTAACTTCAAATCATAAAGCGAGTTTTCGTATTAATTAGATCCTAGAAAAGACATGAAAATGTTGTTTCCAATACAAATGAAAAAAATCAATGTGTTTTCATTAGATTAACTAAAATGTTCCTGATTTTCCGTTTATATTACCGATGGAAGATGTACACGTAAAACCGCTCTAATCCGCTGAAACGTCGATATATGCAATAAAACAGAACTTCTCCCTTTTCAATATCTTACTCAGTGTTTAACGAGAAACAATAGTTGATTGAAAATGAAATATTTAAGGTTAATTTCTAATCAATAATGTGTTTGCATCATTTTTATCGTAATTTAATGAATAATAACAATAAACTGAAAATCAGAAAAACGTGGAAAAACGGCAAAATATTGCCTAATTCGATGATATTTGTGTTTAAATCAAAAAAGAAAAAGGGGATGATAAACGTCAAAATATTGCTAAATTCGATGATTTTTAGTACAAAACAAAATGCAAGAAACTTGCTTAAAAGTGCAATATAATGCGATTTTTAGATTTGAAGGCAAATCACATATCGTGAGAAAACATGAAGTAGTATCGAAATATTGTAAAATCGAATATTTTTACGTAAAATCACACTACATGAAAACGTGAAAAAAGTCACTATATTACCAAATTTAAGGATTTTAACTTCAAATCATAAAGCGAGTTTTCGTATTAATTAGATCCTAGAAAAGACATGAAAATGTTGTTTCCATACAAATGACGAAAATCAATGTGTTTTCATTAGAATTAACTAAAATGTTCCTGATTTTCCGTTTATATTACCGATGGAAGATGTACACGTAAAAACCTCTAATCCGCCTGAAACGTCGATATATGCAATAAAAACAGAACTTCTCCCCTTTCAATATCTTACTCAGTGTATAACGAGAAACAAATAGTTGATTAAAAAATAAATATTAAGTTAATTTCTAATCAATAATGTGTTTGCATCATTTTTATCGTATATTTAATGAATTAAACAATAAACTGAAAATTCAGAAAACGTGGAAAAACGGCAAAATATTGCCTAATTCGATGATATTTTGTTTAAATCAAAAAAAGAAAAAGGGATGATAAACGTCAAAATATTGCTAAATTCGGTGATTTTTAGTACAAAACAAAATGCAAGAAAACTTGCTTAAAATGCAATTTAATGCGAAATTTTGAGATTTGAAGGCCAAATCACATATCGTGAGAAAACATGAAGTAGTATCGAAATATTGGTAAAATCGAATATTTTACGTAAAATCACACTACATGAAAACTTGAAAAGTCACTATATTACCAAATTTAAGGATTTTAACTTCAAATCATAAAGCGAGTTTTCGTATTAATTAGATCCTAGAAAAGACATGAAATGTTGTTTCCAATACAAATGACGATAATCAATGTGTTTTCATTAGAATTAACTAAAATGTTCCTGATTTTCCGTTATATTACACGATGGAAGATGTTTACGTAAAACCGCTCTAATCCGGCTGAAACGTCGATATATGCAATAAAAACAGAACTTCTCCCCTTTTCAATATCTTTCTCAGTGTTTTAACGAGAAACAAATAGTTGATTGAAAATGAAGTATTAAGGTTAAATTCTAATCAATTATGTGTTTGCATCATTTTTATCGTATGTAATGAATAATAACAATAAACTGAAAAATTCAGAAAAACGTTGAAAAACGGCAAAATATTGCTAATTCGATGATATTTTGTTTAAATCACATAAGAAAAAGGTGATGATAAACGTCAAAATATTGCTAAATTCGATGATTTTAGTACAAAACAAAATGCAAGAAAACTTGCTTAAAGTGCAATATAATGCGCAATTTTGAAATTTGAGGCCAAATCACATATCGTTGAAAACATGAAGTAGTATCGAATTATTGGTAAAATCGATATTTTTACGTAAAATCACACCACATGAAAACGTGAAAAAAGTCACTATATTACCAAATT
>WNGS01137847.1:0-15286 GCA_020271785.1 Procambarus virginalis
CACTCTTACTCTCATACTCACTCTTACTCTTACTCTCAATCACTCTTACTCTCACTCGCTCTTACTCACTCTGTCAATTGTTACTTTTACTAACTCTCTCTCACTCTTACTCATTCCTACTCACTCTTACCCACTCTCATACTCTTACTCGTATTCACTCTTAATCACTCTTACTCTCACTCACTCTCAATCACTACTCACTGTCAGTCACTCTTACTCACTCTTACTCTCACTCACTCTTACCACTCTTACACTCACTCACTCTTACTCCACTCCACTCTCTTACACACTGTCACTCTTACTCACCTTCAGTTACTCTTACTCACTCTTACTCTCAGTCACTCTTACTCACTCTTACCCACTCTCACTCACTCTTACTCACTCTTCCACTCTCACTCACTCTTACTCACTCTTACCCACTCTCACTCACTCTCAATCACTCTTACTCACTCTCAATCACTCTTACTCACTCTCAATCACTCTTACTCACTCTCAATCACTCTTACTCACTCTCAATCACTCTCAATCACTCACTCTTGCTCTCAGTCACTCTTACTCTCTCACTCTTACTCACTCTTACTCTCACTCACTCTTACTCATTCTACTCACTCTTACTCTTACCCACTCTCATACTCTTACTCTTATTCACTCTTACTCTCACTCTCAATCACTTACTCACTGTCAGTCACTCTTACTCTCACTCACTCTTACTCTTACACTCTCACTCACTCTTACTCACTCTCACCTCTCTTACACACACTCTGTTAACCTTCAGTCACTCTTACTCTTACTCTCAGTCACTCTTACCCACTCTTACTCTCACTCACTCTTATACTCACTCTTACTCTCACTCGCTCTTACTCACTCTTACTCACCCTTACTCATTCCTACTCACTCTTACTCATTCTCACTCCTATTCTCACTCACTCTCACTCTCAGTCACACTCTTACTCACTCTCTCACACTGTCACTCTTACTCACTCTCACTCTTTCTCATTCTTACTCACACTTACTCACCCTCATACTCACTCTTACTCTCACTCTTACTAACTCTCATACTCTTACTCACTCTCACTCACTCCTACTCACTCTCACTCACTCTTGCTCACTTCAAGGCATTTGAAGTGGAATTCAAGCTTGTTCGCATGGCTCCATTTAGATATATGCACTTCACTTTTGGTCGCTGTATTATAGAATGGATACAAATTCACTAGAATGCGTCCAGCGTAGGATAAAGTTAATTAATCCCCCAAAACACTTCCGCGTATTGGGCGAGTTAGCCCTCCACTATCTCCCGTGGTTTTGGGCGTTCCATGGTAGGGGGGCGGTAATACTGAAAAGTGTATAGTATTTTCAACCTTGTCACCTTAATTCTCGTCCTAGGTTTTTTAATTTGGTATCAATGTGTTCGCAATAGAATTCCCAACAGGAGTATATGCATATAATTTAAAAAACAGCATCGCGCTCCACCCGCCGACAAGATGAAGGTAGGTGGCAGGTACCAGAAAGAGCTCATTACATTAGAGAGTGCAATAATACTGAAAAGTGTATATTCTTTTCAACTTTGTTACCTCAATTCTCGTCCTAGATTTTTCAATTTGGTATCAATGTGTTCGCAATAGAGTTCTGTACAGGACTAAAGGCATATAAACTCAAAAAACCCGGCTTACCATCCGCAACAAACAGAAAAAGCGAGAGCGTGTTACCCAGGAGTGCACAAGAGCCATAAAATGTATACACTCCTTTCACTTTGGTCACCTCATTTGTCATCCTAGGTCTTTCATTTTGGTATCAATGTGTTCGCAATAGAATTCCCAACGGGAGTGTATGCATAAAATGTCAAAAACTGCAGTGCGCTCCACCCGCTGACGTGATGAAAGCAGGCCGCGTTACCAAGAAGAGAGTGCTATGCAGTGCCTGGCCTTCCATTAGAGAGCCTTTTAATACAGAGAGTGAATACTCTTTTCAACTTTAATTGTCACCTCAATTCTCGTCCTAGGTTTATCAATTTGGTATCAATGTGTTCGCAATAGAATTTTCTACAGGTTTAAATGCAAATAAACTCCAAAAGCGTATAAGCCAAAAGCGAGTGCATACAACTCCATTAGTGGACATTTAGCAGCTAAAATTTTGACTTAATACTTCGTCATTAGTGGGCGAAAGTGCTAATTAGAAACCTGTCATACGAAGAAAGATTGTCAAAGCTTAAATTACAATCTCTAGAAAGGCGATGAATTAGGAGTGACATATGGAAGAGGTGCACAATAGGATGAATGGACATAACAAAGGGGACATTAATAGGGTATTAAAAGTAACAACACAAGACAGAACTCGAAACAAAGTGTAAAAATTCGAAAAATTTAGCTTTAGGAAAGAACTGCATGGGTATATACACTGGGTTTGTACCTCAAGGTTCATGTATGCAATATTACAGAGTTCCAATTAATTCCCATTCATGCAGTTAATTTGTTGTGTTTATGTACTATGTTTATGTTAAAATGTTTTTGTTGGTTTGTTTCTATATTTTCATAAGTAAAGTATGCTTACCCACTTATTCCAAGTTTTATAGTAACTTTACAAGGCTTCAAAACAAAGTTCAATATATATTCTGGTTTTCATACAGGAATTATACGTTAATATAACATCATAATAACGTAATGTCTTGTAAATAACGTTATATTGACGTCATATAAATGTTATATTTATGTTATAAGAACGTAAATTGGATAGGTTTACATAGAGTAAACAAAAAAAACAAAATGTTGACTGAAAATTATATATTCTTAAATATAAAGCATGAAAACATTACAATTCCATAGCATTTACTATTATTTTAAAATTTTTACATAAATCTTAGAAACCTGTGTCTCAAAAATATATGTTTTAGTTATATCTAATGGTTTTAAGGACGTCAGATATAGGTATTTATCTTAAAAGTTACAAAATTACCTTTGTGGCACCATATAAAAACGTTCACAAACGTTCTGTGTTTGCTGGGTATATATATATATATATAATATATATATATATATATATATATATATATATATATATATATATATATATATATATATATATATATATATTGTGACGGTAACGAGTTGGAAATGGTGGTCGGCAGTCTTCCAACTAGCAGGTGTCAGTGCTGGGCCACATATAATATATAAAAAAAAGAAAAGGAAAAAAAAAAGAGAAAAAAAAGAATGACTGCGTGATTGGTAATCTGTGGTAAGGTCGGAAATACGAAAGACAATAATAAAAACTGGATTTTAATAACAATAAAAAAACACAAATTGAAACAAATGCAAAATCTTGGCTTAATGGTAAAAATGTCAAGTGGAAAAAATACATAAACATGAAAATAGATTACGTTAATGGGGAGGAGAATTGACATACAAAAGTAAATAAAATATGAATGCTGGAATATATGCACTAACTATAAACCTCTATTTGACCACACAAGGTGAGTCACTTAGGAGTTCATAGCTTGCGAGCACACAATATTCTGGCTGGCAGAAACGCAAGGGACTCCAACAATAACTGGCGAGGTCTTGTGATTGGCGAGGAGCCGGAGTGGAGTGTTGGTTGGCGGCCAATGAGGAAGCTGGATGGCCGCAAGTCGCTAGTTAGGCAGTTGAAGGGTTCGGCGCGTCGACCAGGTGCAGCAGGTGCTGGAGTGGGGGGAGGAGGGAGTTGCTGGTACGTGTGGCTATCTTATATATACGTTTAGCCACTACAAAACGTATCTTGTATATTGATGAGGACAGGATGAGTCGCAGAAATAGCAGGCTAAATCTCTGATAAGAGATTATCGTCACAACTCTCCCCCGAAGCCTGCTGTTTCGGGTGAATCATGTCCACTGGAGGTAGAGTGGGAGGTGGAGCTGCCTCTACCTCATGCACTCTGGAGAGGGCATCAGCGATGATGTTATCAGGCCCCTTGATGTAGCAGATCTTTAAATTGAAGCCTTGAAGATATAAAGCCCATCGCAGCAGACGTTGGTTATTAAATTGGGCTTGATGTAAGAATCTCAGAGGGTTGTGGTCCGAATAGATGGTAGTGGACCTAGCACCGTGCAGATATGGTGCAAAGTGTTGTAAGCTCAGGACGATGGACAGGAGTTCCTTCTCTATAGTACTGTAGTTCTTCTGATGAGGCTTCAACTTGCAACTGTAGTAGCTGACAGGTAGAACCTCCTCGCCTCGCTGCTGCATTAAGACACTTCCGATGCCGGTACCACTGGCGTCGACATGGAGGATGAAAGGCTTCTTGATATCTGGTGAGGCGAGAATGGGATTAGAACAGAGGAGGAATTTGAGTTGTTCGAATGCAACGGTTTGCTCTCTGGTCCAATTATACCGTTGCTTGGGACTGGTTAAGGTGATTAATGGGGTTGCAACAGTGCTAAAATTCTTCACAAACCTACGGTAATAGGAAGCAAGACCAAGGAAGCGCAGGAGCTGCTTCCTGGTAGTAGGCTGTGGATACTGTTGGATTGCTTGAATGTGAATGTTTAACGGAGCCAGGCTGCCACTCCCTATAACATGACCCAGGTACCGCACTTTACCTTTCGCGAAGGTGGACTTGCCCAAATTGATGGTGAGGCCGGCTTTCAGGAGCTTGTAGAACAATCGTTGTAGCTGGAGCAGGTGTTCGCTCCAGGTGTTGGATGCTACCACGATGTCGTCCAAATAGGCATAGGTGTTTTCCAAGCCCTGGATGACGCGGTTGACAGCTCTCTGAAAGGTGGCTGGGGCATTGCAGAGTCCAAAGGGAAGGCGATTGTACCTGTAGAGACCAAACGGGGTTATAAAGGCGGACAGTACCTTAGCTCGCTCCGTTAAACTCACCTGGTAGTAGCCCTTTAGTAGGTCTACCTGAGACAGGTAGCGGGCATTACCAATGGCATCCAGAATGTCGTCTACCCTGGGTATTGGGTAGGCGTCCTTCACTGTGACCTGGTTCAACTTCCTATAATCCGTACACAGACGGATTTTGCCGTGAGGTTTGGGTACCAGGATGCATGGTGAGGCCCAGGGGGACTCACAGGGGGTAGCCAGTCCATGGTCCAAGAGATACTGTACCTCAGCCCGCATGACTTCCGTTTTGCTCGGGCTGATTCGGTAGAATGGTTGGCGAATCGGCTGGGTGTCAGGTAGCAGTTGGATGTCGTGCGAGTTACAGTACACTCTTGGGGGTCATCTCGAAACAACTCTTGATATTCTCTGACGAGTTTGATTAGTGGAGCACTATTATCGTCCTGAAAATGATGTTGAAGGTTAGTAAGGATTTCCGAGTTAGAGAGCGCTGTCTCAGTGTCAGTGCTCTCGGAAGGAGAAGCAGGGAAGGTCTCACTGTGGCTGTATGGACCTGTAAATGAGGTGAAATTGGTTAACACAGTGGGAGGAACCCCATGGTAGGGCTTGAGTAAATTAATGTGGCACAGCTGGGTCTTCCGCCGCCTATCGGGGGTCTCGAGAACGTAGTTGAAGTTGTTCCGGCACTCCTTAACACGGTAGGGTCCTGAGAACCTGTTCTGTAAAGGAGAACCTGGGATAGGGAAATAGGCAAGCACTAAGTCTCCTGGTGTAAACTTCCTTACTTTACAGTGCCGGTCGTAACGAGTCTTCATCCTCTCCTGGGCTTTCTGTAGGTTGTTGCTGGCAAAGGAATGGACCCTCTCTAGAATGTGTCGGAGATTTTGAAGATACTGGGGCACACTCTGATGCTCACTGAAGGTGTCATCACGTAGAGAATCCTTGAAAGCCTTGAGAGGTGTACGGCACTTACGTCCGTAGAGCATCTCATAAGGAGATACTCCTAGTGACTCGTTGGGAAGACTTCTGAAAATACACATGATGAGATCAATTTGCCTATCCCAATCCTTTGAGGTCTCATTACAGAACTTTTTTAAGAGTGCCTTGATGGTTTGATGACTACGCTCGAGAGAACCCTGTGAAGCAGGATGATAGGGGCTGGACAGTACCTGTTTGATGTTGAACTCCTCCAGAGTCCGTTTGAAGAGATCACTGGTGAAGTTGGTACCACAGTCGCTCTGAATCTCCCTCGGAAATCCATACTGGGTGAAGATTTTCAGTAGATTCTTCACCACTGTAGCAGCTGTAATATTTTTCACTGGAACTGCTATCGGAAATCTGGTGGTAGGACACAGGATGGTTAAGATATATGCGTTGCCTGCACTGGTCCGAGGCAAAGGACCAACGCAGTCGATAATGAGCTTGTGGAACGGTTCCTCAGGCACCTGGATGGGTATCAGTGGTGCTCTGGGAATGGAAACGTTCGGTTTCCCGGCTAACTGACACACGTGGCATAATTTGACATAAGTTTTGATGTCGTTTACCATACCTGGCCAGTAGTAGTCTTGTCGAATTCCATGGTAAGTCTTGTTGAACCCATAGTGTGACAAAGCGCCGTGGGCCAGGTGTAGAATCGTGGGCCGCAGGCTGGTGGGAATCACTAGTTGTTCAACGTTTGCCCAATCGTCCTCGTCCTTCAGTTTACTGGGTCTATACCTGCGATAGAGTATTTCGTTCTCCATAAAGAACCCAGGAACACTGTCGGATTGGGTTTCAGCCTGAAAGAATAATGGTGTCAATGTAAGATCATCTCTCTGTAACTTACGGAACTCCACCGCGGTCAGGTTAGGGGGTAGTTTCGAAGGGTCCTGAGGGACAGCGGTAGCAGTAGAGTCGGCTGGCTGTGGACGTGCAGCTTGAGCACGGGTGGTCACCATAACAGGAGGAGAACCTTCATCACTCTCTTGAACCTTTACTGGGAAATGTTCAAAAATCGGGTTATCCACCACAGAGTTGCTTACCTTGGATATGTCCTTGATGATCAGGTTGTTTGGTTGTTGGTCTTCTGCCAAGTCGTTGCCCAGGAGAAGTTGCACTCCAGGCATGGGAAAAGGCTTTTCCCTGACGGCGACTTGGACTTCACCGGTCACGAAGGGACAATCCAGGTAAACTCGGGCAAGTGGATAAGGAGTTGTAGCAGTAAGGTCAGTGATGAACACAGTCTCTCCTGTGTAGGCGACGTTGGGCACAGCCGATTTCAAGACGATCGATTGTAGAGCCGCTGTGTCCCGTAGGATCTTAAGTCCGAAACGTCCCTCTGAATCTGAACCGTGGGTAGAGATAGTTCCTGGATATAGATGCTTGGTAAAGAGAGAGAGATCATTAGCATGAACACCAACATTCATTACAGGCTTACCGGACTTAGGGTGAGTAGTTTTAGACTTAGGGGGTTCGACGTTACCTTTAGATTGGGACTTACCACATTTGTCAATGGTGTGTCCATATAATCGACAATACCTGCAGTACAGTTGAGAGGTACCTTGATCTGGGCTCGCTTTCTCGTAACTGTACCAAGACTTCTTGCTGGTAGGATCTGGAGTCAGCCGGTGGATGAGGCTGTAAGTGTCAGCTGACTTCGCACACTTCACTAACTCCGTCTCTTCCTTGTCTGCTAAGTATAGGCGGACAGGAGGAGGTACACGTCTCAAAAATTCTTCAACCAGTATGAGGTTGACAAGTTCTGAAAAAGTAGAGACATGTGCTGCCTCCAGCCATTTCATGAAATATCTTTGTTTGGTGTTAGCAAATTCTAAGAAGGTGGTGGTACTTGCCTTGACGTAGTCACGAAACTTTCGTCGATAGCTTTCGGTGGAGAGAAGGTAGGCGTCCAACACAGCTTGTTTCAGGGTGGTGTAGTCGTTTTCCGAAGCCAAAGTGCTGAGTGTGACTGCTGCTCTACCTGTTAAATGTACTCTGAGAAGGGTAGCCCATTGGTCGTCAGGCCAATTAAGTTGAACAGCAAGGGTCTCAAAAGTGGTAAAGAACACATCAACCTCCGTTTCGAGGAACGGGGGCATTAACTTACTTGCATGGGAGATATTGAAACTGGGAGGAAGACTAGCTGCCGCTTGTTGGAGTTGAGCTTGGTGTGCAGCGTCCCTCGTGAGTTCTCGGTTACGACATTCTAGCATTGCTTCTGCCTGTCGTTTGTCGTGGTCGCGTTGTATCTCGAGTCGCTGTTTGTATAAGGCCAACTCACGTTCACTTTCTTCCTTCTTCAGGGCAGCTTCACGCTCTCTGCTTGCAGCTGCTTCTTGTTGTTGCTGTAGCTCGATCTTGGCAAGTTCCAATTTGAGCTTTATCGCTCTCAAGTCATCTTTATCTGAAATAATGTACTGTTCATGAGTAGAAGAATCTATAATACCTTCCTCAGCAAGGTGATCCAGTATCATATTATTAATGGCAAATTTGTTGGCTCCATCAGGAACTTCTAAGTGATACTCATGTGCAAGAGTTAACAAATCGACCCTCTTAGCGTGACGTAAGGTCCCTATTTCACTTTCTGGATCTGCTTTGAAAGCTTGTAAGCGGAACATGGTGAAAATATAGCAAAACAAAGGAGACGAATATAGTGAGAATATGGTGAGTGTCAGAAACAGGAAACGTGGCAACTGATACCTATCCTGTGGGGAATTATTAATAATTAAAGTTAATTCAAGATGGTAAATGAATAAGGTCGCAGGAAATCTTGTACCTGGTACTCACTATGGGAGGATAAAGGCAAGAAAATCCTACTAATTAGTGAAAACTAAGTTTAAAATACAAGTGAAACACTAAATGGCTTCAAAATAAATGAGGTAGTCCAAAAAATGTAGTCATACCTTGCCAAGTCACTATAGAACATAAGCAATGGTACCCACTGAAATTGAATATGGTATTTACAGAATTAGCGAACTTTGTGCTCAAAAGAAAGAACGCCAATTCCCTACCTTTTGGTAAATACCATCAGTCTGACCGACGAGTAGGGGTGCGAGTGTCAACTGGTGACGAGAACTATCGGCGAGGTCCCAATTCGCCAATAATAGTTCGTGCTAGAGGATCTAAAGCCCTCTTTTTCCTCCTAGAGTCGGATTGCAGGACTTGGGTGCTATTGACCCGGAGACAGACCACAGTACCAGGGTACCTATGTGATAATCTGTCAAAAAGTGAGAAATATCTGGGGACAAAGATGTTAAACACGGAGGATAACACGGAAGGGGGAGACGACCAATTAAGAGTATGACTGCGGCCTACAGTCACCACGTAATCCAAAGTTGTCTCACTCTCACCATATGCTATTCCCGTAATGTACAATATACACAGCACCATATAAAATAAAAATGATTAATGTGAATAATGGAAGCAAGGGAAATAAGAGCCAAGTGTGCTTACCACAATTACCAATACCTGAGTGAAGCTCCGTGGACAGGCCCCATTTATAGACTCCGTGGACAGGCCCCCATTTATATGTGACGGTAACGAGTTGGAAATGGTGGTCGGCAGTCTTCCAACTAGCAGGTGTCAGTGCTGGGCCACATATAATATATAAAAAAAGAAAAGGGAAAAAAGAGAAAAAAAAAGAATGACTGCGTGATTGGTAATCTGTGGTAAGGTTGGAAATACGAAAGACAATAATAAAAAATGGATTTTAATAACAATAAAAAAACACAAATTGAAACAAATGCAAAATCTTGGCTTACTGGTAAAAATGTCAAGTGGAAAAAAATACATAAACATGAAAATAGATTACGTTAATGGGGAGGAGAATTGACATACAAAAGTAAATAAAATATGAATGCTGGAATATATGCACTAACTATAAACCTCTATTTGACCACACAAGGTGAGTCACTTAGGAGTTCATAGCTTGCGAGCACACAATATTCTGGCTGGCAGAAACGCAAGGGACTCCAACAATAACTGGCGAGGTCTTGTGATTGGCGAGGAGCCGGAGTGGAGTGTTGGTTGGCGGCCAATGAGGAAGCTGGATGGCCGCAAGTCGCTAGTTAGGCAGTTGAAGGGTTCGGCGCGTCGACCAGGTGCAGCAGGTGCTGGAGTGGGGGGAGGAGGGAGTTGCTGGTACGTGTGGCTATCTTAATAATACGTTTAGCCACTACAAAACGTATCTTGTATATTGATGAGGACAGGATGAGTCGCAGAAATAGCAGGCTAAATCTCTGATAAGAGATTATCGTCACAATATATATATATATATATATATATATATATATATATATATATATATATATATATATATATAGATATGAGTTGCATTGGTCCTGGCAGTATGGGTTTGAGTCACTTCTGGGGTGTGACTTTTCAGTCGTCATATATATATATTGTGACGATAATCTCTTTCAAGAGAGATTGAGCCTGCTCTTCCCTACATAAAGTTACTTACATATCTACAAGAATAAGATGCTACCTTCAAGATACGTTTACCAGTAGCACCAAACGTTTTGACCCGGAGGCAAAACGTACCCTAAAACTCCCCCTACTCCACACTCCCTCCATGCCGGCTCACCCGTCGTCAACCAGCAAATTACCATTCCCAGCCTGCCTGCTTCTGATTGGTGACCTGCCAACTGCACACCTGCACCTCAGCGCCCTCTACCTTAGTCGATGTCTGGGCTTGAACCAGCCATTGAAGTCAGAATATCCTTGTGCTCTCAAGCTGTGAACAACCAACTGATACACGTCCTGTTTATTGGTGGAGGTTCCCAGCTAGCGCATATTCTCAGCACCTGTCTGTCATTTTTGTCTTTATATTATTCCTAGAGTAATTCATCCCTGTTCTTAATTTTTATGTTATATTTTTTTACTTGTTTGTTTGCACTGTACATAGCCAAGGGATTGTCTTTGTTTAAATTTGCTTTCCAGTTAATTAAAGTTTCATTGTTCATACTATGTGTTTTGCGTGTCTTCCCTTACTTTACCACAGACAACAGCCAAGCAGTCTCTTTTTTTTTGTAAATGTGACAGGCATTGACACCAGCCATTAGGAAGACTGCCGAACATCTACACTCCTACATTTTCCCGTCACATTTAATGGGGGCCTGTCCAAGGAGCTTCACTCAGGTACTAGTACTAGAACATCAATTCGTGGTAAGTGTACTTGGCTTTGATACAGTTGCTTTTCAATATTTACATTACTTTTCATATTTATACGGTGCTGTGTGTATTGTGCATTCCGAGAGTAGCATATGGTGAGTGTTGGATAACTTTGAATTACGTGGTGACTGTAGGCCTCAGTCATTCTCTTAATTGGTCATCCCTCCCTCAGTGTTATTACTCGTGTTTTCCACCTTTTGTCCCTAGGATACTTCTCACTCTCAGACAGATCATCATTTTGGTACCCTGGTACTTTGATTTGTCTTCGGGTCAAAGCGCCCTATCTTTTGCAATCCGACCGAAGGAGGATACAGAGGGCCATAGTTCCTCTAGCACGGACTACGTTGCTGAGCTGGGACATCAGCAGCAGTTCTCGTCACCAGTTGACACTCGCACCCCTACACGTCGGTCAGAGATGATGATATTTACTTAGGTAGGGAATTAGCTTTCTTTTTTCAGAGCACAAAGTTCGCTAATTCTGTAAGTATCATATTTCATTTAGTGGGAAAACCCTTGTTTCTGTCCTATAGAGACTCGGCAAGGTATGCCTACATTCTTGGACTACCTTATTCACTTTTGAACAATTAAATGTTTCATTTGTTTTAGAAACTCAGTTTCATTTATTTAGTTCGATTTTCTTGCCCTTATTCTCTTACATTGAGTACGGGTTCAAGATTTCCTGCGATTTTGATTGACTAATCATTTACCATACTAAAATTAACGTTAATTGTTAACGATTAAAATTCCACAGGATAGTTACCAGTTGCCACGTTATCCTGTTTCTGACATTTACCATATCACAACTATATTCATTCTACATTTATTTGCTATTTTCACCATGTTTCGTCTCCCAGCTTTTCGTAACGATCCAGCAGGTGAAATAGGGAACTTAAGTCGTGCCAAGAGGACCGAATTACAAACTCTTGCACACGAGTATCAACTAGATGTTCCCCATGGAGCCAACAAAAATGACTTGCATAATTAAATATTGGATCACCTCTTAGATGAAGGGAAGATTGACTCTGAAACTCACGAAAATTATTCTATTGCAGATAGACATGCTCTGGCAGCTATGAAGCTAAAGCTCGAACTTGCAAAGATCGAGCGAGAACAACAAAAAGAAGCTCTACAAATAAGGGAATGTGAGTCTGCCCTCAGGAAAGAACACGAAGAACGTGAGACGGCCCTGGCGAAAGAAGCTCTCCAAATGAAGAAAGAAGAAGCTGCACTCAAGGAACGAGAGGCTGGCATAAGGAAGGAAGAACAAGAACGAGAGATGGCCCTGAAAGAACGAGAGGCTGCCTTGAGAAAAGAAGAAAGGGAATGTGAGGCTACCCTACTCCGTGAGCGTGAGCAAGAACAGCTTGAAGCAAGAAAACGTGACCTGGAGATACAACAGGAGTACAGTAAACAGCAAGCTGATCGTGCTCTCGAATATCGTCGACAAGAACTAGCGTTGGAAACTACACACCACACTCAGTGCCAACAAGCTACAGCTAGTCTTCCCGTAAGTTTCAATGTCTCTCATGCAAGTAAGTTAATGCCACCATTCGTTGAGACAGAAATCGAGGTGTTTTTCACCACTTTTGAGACCCTAGCTAAAAAACTTAGCTGGCCTGCAGATCAATGGTCTACCCTTCTCAGAGTGCATCTTACAGGTAGAGCTGCAGTTACTCTCAGTACCTTAGTGTCTGAGAATGACTACCAGACCCTGAAGCAAGCAGTTTTCGACGCCTACCTTCTCTCCACTGAAAGCTCAGACGAAAATTCCGTGATTATCTAAAGGCAAGTACCACCACCTTTCTAGAATTTGCCAATACAAAGAAAAGATATTTCATGAAATGGCTGGAAGCAGCACATGTCTCTACATTTTCAGAACTCGTCAACCTCATGCTAGTTGAGGAATTCTTGAGACGTGTTCCCCCTTCCGTCTGTTTATATTTAGCAGATAAAGAAGAAACCGACTACATCAAATGGGCAAAGTCGGCTGACACCTACAGCCTCATCCACCAGCTAACACCAGAACCACCTTCCAGTAAGAAGTCTTGGTACAGTTATGATAAAGTAAGTACAGATCAAGTGAGCTCTCAATTGTATTGTAAGTATTGCAAACTCTATGGACATACCATAGATAAATGTGGGAAGTCTCAATACAAAGGCAATAATGAATCTACTAAACCCAAACAGACTCCTACTAAGTCCGGTAAGCCTGTGATGAATGTTGGTGTTCCTGTTAATGATCTTTCTCTCTTCAGTAAACACCTGTATCCTGGAACTGTCTCTACCACGGTACAGATTCAGAGGGA
The DNA here is from genome assembly GCA_020271785.1 of Procambarus virginalis. Lineage (NCBI taxonomy): Eukaryota > Metazoa > Arthropoda > Malacostraca > Decapoda > Cambaridae > Procambarus > Procambarus virginalis. The sequence continues at coordinate 13,275 of WNGS01137847.1, forward strand.
CGTTTCAAATTGAAGATCTTGAGGGACACAGCGGCTCTTCAGTCCATAATATTGAAATCAGCTGTGCCTAACATCACCTACACCGGGAAACCGTCCTTATCACTGACTTACTGCTACCACTCCGTATCCACTCGCCAGAGTCCACCTGGATTGTCCTTTCGTGACCGGTGAAGTCCAAGTCGCCATCAGGAAAAGCCTTTTCCCATGCCTGGAGTGCAACTTCTCCTGGCAACGACTTGGCAGAAGATCTGCAACCGTCCAACCTGATCATCATGGACAAACCCCAGTGGTACCTCTGTAATGGATAATCCCATCTTTGAGTATGTTCCAGCAGAGGTCCAAGAAAGTGATGAAGTTTCTCTCTCTCCGTTTTTGGTGACCACCCGTGCACAAGCTGCACGACCGCAACCAGCTGACTCTACTGCTACCGCTGTCCCTCAAGACCCTCAAATCTACCACCGAATCTTACTAAGTTGGAGTTCCGTAAGTTACAGAGGGAAGATCCTTCATTAACACCCATTATTCTTCCAGGCTGAGACTCAACCTGACAGTATTCCTGGGTTCTTCCTAGAGAATGAGTTGCTCTACCGCAGGTACAGACCCAGTAAGCTGAAGGAGGATGACGATTGGGCAAATGTCGAACAACTAGTGGTTCCCACCAGCCTACGGCCCGATATTCTACACCTGGCCCACGGAGCACTTTCTTACTATGGTTTTAACAAGACCTACCACGGAATCAGACAAGACTACTACTGGCCAGGTATGGTTAAAAACGTCAAAAGTTACGTACAACAGTGTCATACGTGTCAGATGGCAGGTAAACCTAACATCTCTATTCCCCAGGTTCCATTGACTCCTATCCAGGTGCCTGCGGAACCTTTCCACAGACTCATCATAGACTGTGTTGGTCCTTTACCCCGGAACAGTTCTGGCAATGCCTATATAAACTATCCGTGTCCTACCACCAGATTCCCCATAGCAGTTCCAGTAAAGAACATTACGGCTGCTACTGTGGTGAAACAACTACTGAAGATCTTCACCCAGTATGGATTCCCAAGAGAGGTTCAAAGTGACTGTGGCACCACTTCACCAGTGATCTCTTCCAGAAGACACTGGAAGAGTTCAACATCACACAGGTATTGTCCAGCCCCTATCATCCTGCTTCACAGGGTTCTCTTGAACGTAGTCATCAGACTATTAAAGCACTCCTAAAGAAATTTTGCAATGAAACCTTGAAGGCTCCTACTTCGTGCCCAAACACTAGCTGGAATGGAGAGAATCCCAGAGACTCAACTATAGCATCTCGGATCGCAAACAGGGCTGGACAGACAGCCTCATCCCATTCACTCCCTGTTCTGCACAATACACTTAAGATGGTCCTCGGAGTGAAATGGAACCTCTCTATCGCTCCCTGCGATTGAGGTCTATAAGAGACGATCATAGTTGGGCTATTCCCCAGCTTGCAATAGCCTGCCTAAACCCACTCGACTGGAAAACACTCCCACAGTCGGACTGGATCTCCTTGGGCACACCTACCCAAGCAAAGAACCTCTGGAGGTGTCCCATGACGCATCTCGATGTCACCTCCGCACTGGGATCGCCTCTGGAAATCTTGTCGAAGCACACATGATAGTCAATAAGTAATTATTCTCTTTTCTGGTCCTAGGTAATGGTCCACGACGTCGATTATTAGGCGTTCGAACGCCTGGCCAAACGAAGGAACTGGAACCAAAGGTGCTTTCGGGATGGCAGGGACGTTCTTCCCCGCCTCTGGCACGGGAAACACGTCTTGCAATTCTTCTTAAACTGCGTCCATGCCCGCCCAATAAAATGTTCTCGAAGCCGCTTAAGGTCTGGTCACTCCAAGTGACCCGTGGGATCCCCTGAGTGGGCAAGCTTCAGTACCCGCGTTTCTGTACTGCGCTGGTACCACCACCTGACACCCCTCACTCTCAGCATATCATCGCCCACTTCTTTCCCTACCGGTCTCCCACTGCCTCATTAGCACTCCC
>WNGS01137848.1:0-13695 GCA_020271785.1 Procambarus virginalis
GATTTAATAAGGATAATACAGTACTGTATTTGTAATAATAACAAACTATAATTTAAATTTTATTACTGATTTTTTTATTAAGAAGATTAGGTATACACAGCATGTGCTGCTACTCTATTCTATATGGAATATTACACAGTGTAGATACAAAAAGACTATAAGTTTATCTAATCTCCCATCTCACAGGATGGTTAGACATACTGTACATGGAATCAATTTAGAAAATACCAGCCTTAATACAAAAAATAAATCAACTCTGACTAACAACTCTTCTCAATTTTCACAGAGGTAAGCACTGAATCATGGAACATTATATTAAATTATTCTTACCAGTTTCTACAAGACCCTCTCAAAACAATGTATTTTTAAACATGTTTAGGTTATACACAGCAATGTGCTGCTTCCCTTTTCTGTATAAAGACCACAACACAGTGTAGATCAAAAACCAGCTACAAGCTCATCCAACATCCTCACCTCACAGGATGGCCAGTCATACATGGAATTAGGAGAGAACAAAATACTTAATGCTGATCTATTAGCCTCCACTGGCAAAATCTGGGTGCAGCACAAGAATATCTTCCAATATTCCGAGTGTATGAAGTAATTACAGAGCTCAAAATACCTCATACCATTTGGTATGAAGTCACTGATAACAGGGCAATCACAGATATGGTGTTGGAGAGTATGTTCTCTCAAGTAGGACTGAAAACAGATGTTTTTTTCCACCAAGGCTATAAACCCTGGAACCGCCTACCCGCTGAAACCGTAAATGCCAAATTCCAGCTCAAAAATATCATTAAGACAATTGGCGGGCCCTTTAACAAGCCGCCGCTTTCTGCTGTCCTCTTCGAGGCCACTATATTTAGTGGCCCTTGGGTAATTCAGTAAATCTATACATATTGTCAGCGCATCTTCCGAGCAACAAGGACAGCTACACAGTATCTCTTAGAATTACGTAGGTAAACAACAAATGTAACATATTGTTTACTACAATGTCGGTGCTGGCTGTAGAAGTTGAACAAACATTATTTTACTTCGAAATATACTAATTTTATACGAAATTCGACGTAAATAGGAGGCAGTAGAGCTCCGATAAGCCAGCGCTAAATCTTCAATATGAAGAATGTTGCTGCTCTCTGATTGGCCAAAGGAAACACAGTAGTGACCTCTATCGGCACGCAGGTGAACCAACAAATTTTCTTCCTAAGTACACTTATTGATTGCACCTAAGCATCTTCTTAGGGCACACTTAGGAACCTTCGTAGCAAACCCACTTACGAAGAAATACACGGAGCTTCCGAATCTAGGTCCTGTCAACAAACTTCAGCCACGTTATTGTGACTCATCGCCTGCATCGTTTACATGTACTTTAATGTCTTTACTTTGAAACCCGTATCATTCACTAACCAAAAATTGGGTACTCTTATTATAATTCGCTACTTTTAGACCGTCAGCTCGCACTTTTAGCAATTTGATCTGGCAACCTGGAGCAAAAGGAGGTGTGAGGTCTTGACTGCTGTGATCCCACCTTGACAGTGGTCCATGTGACCTGGGCCTGTTTGTTTCCATCTTTTCCCCTCCTTCTCTCTTCCCTAATTATTCTGGACTACCAAGTTTAAGTGCCATATTTTAGAAGTACCATGGCCATTTCCTAGGTTCTTAGGCATTTGTTTTTGTCCTCTAAGCCAGTGTTTTGAGCCCCAAGTGTTACCTCTGGGTGGCTTAGGCTGACCCGTGTTGTTTTGTTTACCAGTTGTGTTCTGTCCCTTACGGAAAGTAGACGCCTTATCATTAGTCGTTTTTGTATCCTATCTCCTGTCTATGTGGATTTTCAGACTTAACGTATATTGATTGGTAAGGTATTGGGAGGGGGGGTTATTGTTAATAAATTATAACTAAGGTTTGTAACCATAGTATCCTTTTACCTTCTTGTAGTGGCATGTTACCAATCTATAAACTTCAGCCCATTAACGTTAAATATTATTTGCCGAGAATTGTTCTTCCCTGGGGGCCGGCCAACTTAATCCACTATTTTACGGAACTAGTTTTATTAGATTTGTACTTAAGATATTCCCTACAATTCAATTCAATTTCTTTCTTTATTATGCACCCCATACCCATCCCGTGGGCGGTGGTGTAAAGGATACAGAGGCACATAATCGGTTCAGGAACTGAACCCTCTAGTTCGTTTAGCTAAGCAAATAACAATGTTTGACGCTAGTTACAAAATTATCAATGTTGTATACACATGTACACACCCTCATACATACATGTACATATATATATACGTATACACATATACATACACATACATATCTAATCACCCACACAAATACACACATCAAGAATCTTTGTGTCACAAGTGACACAAAGAGGTGTCACAAGTGACACTACAAGAGGCTCACAACAGTCACTATACAAGGCACTTTACATCTATAGTGAGTCACACAGTTACTAGTCTTGCTGCACACCCACCCAACTGGGCGGCAGCTTTACAGTCATGTGCATGCATTACCGACAGTAAGCAAATTTTGGATACTTCGCTAAAATTTCGGGCAGCACATCATTGTGAATGAAGTACTTACACATTTCTTGGACACTATTGATGGTGTTATCTCTAAATTCCGCAATTTTTTCACATTCCATTATATAATGACGCAAAGTATGCGAATAGTTCTGCTGACAGAGTTTACATTTAGTCAAATCTACATCAGCAGATGTTACAAACTCCCAGAGGTACTTGTAGCCGAGCCTAAGCCTAGCAGTGGTAACATCTAGAAGTCTGCTAACATTATTGGATGACCCATAGACGTGCGGTTCTTCATGCATAATAGAATGATGATAGATGGAGTAACTGGTGTGAATTTCACTTTGCCTCAAGCCTCCGAAATTTAGTTGATGTTCCTGGGATATTACTGCCCTCAGGCTGCTGAAAGGCAGTCCAAGTTGGTAATCAATTCCCTCTTTACGAGCAAAAGTCTTGGCTAGCTCATCAGTTCTATCATGCATTCGGAGACCAATATGGGAAGGAATCCACAGGAGACAAACTCTGACTCCATCATTGATTATTTCACTATATCTGTGTCTAGCTTCAGAGATAAGCACGTCACAGTTATGCCTTGGGGAGCTGAGGGCAGTCAAGGATGACAAGGAGTCACTTACAATTAGCGTGTCAACTTTGGATTCATATACGCGCTCTAGTGCAAGGATTATGGCAACCAATTCTGTTTGAAGAGTGGAGGCCCAGTTACTTAGTCTCGCTCCACACTCATGGGAGATGGAACCATCTCTCCCTGTCACAACAACTGCACTTCCAGCTGCACCATAGGACTGATGCAAGGATCCATCAGTGTAAATAATCTGGGAAAGGGAGCGCTCTCTGACTAAAGCATCAATTTGGCTTAAGGCATTGTACTTTGCTTCTTGTCGAAGCAAGGCCTGTTCTTTAATCAGCTTCTTGGGTGGGAAAGGGGGAACAGTAATTTGGAAAGGAGTGATCTCCCATGGGGCAGGAAAGTGTTGTTGTTGTCGCTCTTGGTGGGGGTGATGAAAGTTATACATTCTGAGCACATTGGCAGTTACAGTAATCCATTTGGAGGGATGCTGACCTTCAAGGAAGAAGGCTTGGAGGGCTTCAGTGCAGGGGTTAGGGTGGGTTAGCCTAAGCATCTTGATACCAATTAAAGCATTAATTTCAGTGATACGATCACTTACACATGAAATATTCAGTTCCTTCCTCATGTTTAGTAATTTAGTTGTACGGGGGCATCCGAGGATAATCCTCATGGCTTCGTTTTGCATCTTTTCCAGCCCTCCAAGCATTCTCTCAGGCACTAGAGCAAGCATGGGTGCAGCATAATCAATCAGAGACCTAATATATGAGAGATACATCATTTTGACAATTCTCACATTTGCACCATAGCTTGGATGGTAGCCTGCCACAGCCTTGAGAGCACGGAGCCTCTCTCTACATTGGCGACCCAGTCTGGCTACAACATTGCGGTACAGTGGAACTTCAAGACCAAGGTATTTGTATCTGGTTACATAGTCGAGCAGAGAGCCATCATGCAACTGCATTTTGCGAACGGCCCCACCCCGCCTGGGTGGGCGTCGGTTCAGGATCTTTGTTTTCTCTACTGAGATGACCAAGCCTAGTTCCTGACATGTGTGCAATACAGAGTTCAGAACATTTTGGGTGTTGGTATACCCATTGGTGTGGATCAGTATATCATCCGCATAGCTAATGATGTGTTCGCTTGGGCTCCTAGTTACTGAGTTTAGAAGTGCATTGATTAACACATTGAACAGAGTAGGACTGAGGACACCTCCCTGTGGAGTGCCAAGTTCAAAATCTCTCGTTACACTCCTATGCCCTTGGAATAGTACAGATGACTTCCTGTTGGATAGATAGCCTCTTATCCACCGTAAAAGCCATCCTCCAACATTCATTTTAGCAAGTTCGCTCAGAATGACGAGTGGGTTAGCAATGTCAAAGGCTGACTTAAGATCTAGGAAAGTGGTGTATGACCTATCAGTATGCAGGGTGAGGAATGTGGTAATACAGTGATGTACACTCTTTCCATGCGTAAAGCCATATATCTGGGGAGACAACATGTTACTAATTCTGTAAAGGAGACGGTTGAGAACCATCCTCTCAAGACACTTACAGAGACAACTAGTGAGGGAGATTGGGCGAAAAGCACTCTGCTGGTTTGGTTTAGGAATGGGAATAATAAGACTGTTGGTCCATGACTTTGGAAGCTCCCCAGTTACATAGCTCATATTATACAATTCAAGCAAGGGATTCCCTGGAACTAGCAGAAGCATACGCAGTATGCCGTAAGTAACTCCATCCTCCCCGGGTGATGTAGCTTTGCCTTTATGTAGAGCAGAGTCTAGTTCGTATTCAGTAAAAAGCATGTCACAGTCATCCTCTTGATGAAGCATGAAGTCAAGGAGCCTTGCTCTATCAGCATATTTATTATTCAATTCGTTCTGTGTGAGTAGAGGAAGACTGTCAAAGCTGGAGGTGGTGGCCCAAGCATCAACAAGCTCATTTGCTCTGTGCAGAGGATTAGGGTGCGCAATCTCTGCAGCATTTTTCCCTTTGATCTTATTGATATCCTTCCATGCTCGACTTAGTGGCGTGTGAGAATTGAGACCACTGACAAAAGTTTCCCAGTCTGTCTGCCTCAGCTCTACCATACGTTCCCTGGCCTCAGCCAGAGCCGTTTGAAAGAGCTTAAGCATTTCAGCAGTGCGGGTCCTTCTATAAGCTAGTCCAATTCTTCTGGCAGTGCGTTTTAGTGCATGCAATTTAGAATCATTATAATAAGCATAAGTGCTATGACCAGTGTAATTTGGGTTACGTGGCCTAGACGATGGATCAAGTGATTCTATAAACTGCTCGATAGTACCTGTGAGCTCATTGTTAAAATCTTCAACTGATGAAGGCTCAGATGAACTGTACCATTCTGACACATGAGCAACAAAATTGTCTCGTTGATCGATGGGCACAGCCAGCCTCTTCCGCTTGAACACTCCGCCGGGGAGGATAGCGCTGCCAATGCTTACAGTGGCTAATATGGCCAGATGATCAGACGCCATATCTGGCACTATTGACGAGGCACAGACGGTGTGGGAGACGTTGAAACCGAGACATAGATCAAGAATACCTCCGTAGATATGCGTCGGTTCAAGGTCACCCACAATCTGTGCATCATCGTGACTACCTAATAGCGACAACAGTTGGTTGCCGTTACGATTGCTGAACTGCGAATTACCAATATTTCTATGCCTAGCGTTATAATCACCTATAATGATGGTAGGCTCAGTCTGAATACAGATAGGAAGGTCAGTATAATTAAACTTATCACTAGGAGCATACAGGTTAAAGATATTGAGGGCAGAGTTCCCCACGTAGATCCTCACACCATGATACTGAAGCCCTTCAGTTGACTTGGCTGGGAGTAGCTGGTGAGGAAGGGACTTCTTAACATACAAAATACAAGAGTGACTGGATTTAAGGTTATAGACAACAAAGGAGGGTAATTTAGGGGGTGGAGACCTGGTGGGAACTCTGCACTCCTGAAGGCAGACGACATCAATGGGCTCGGTCGTCACTTTGTGGTGGAGATCAGGAAGTCTTTTCCTGAGTGATGCTATGTTCCAACTGAGGATACGAAGCACCGTTGTATTGGGGGAGTTTGTGGAGGGATCCATAGTTTATATTTAATTATTAGTCCCCAAAAGCTTTTATGTGTGTTTGTATAATTTACTGTCCCCTTGCTTTGCTTTGTATCACTCCTGGTATCCCTCTAAGTTCTGTGATGCAGCTGGCTGCAAGACAATACAGCTGCAATACACTGTCTCTCGTTTCTTTTTCAATGGCACTGTTATTTATGAACTCACTGACATTTGTTTTTAAGGATTTGGGGAACACTGTTTTTAATAGGTCGTCAATTTCCGCAGGTTCTAGCCGCGATATATCAAGCACACTAGCTAGACGAGTGGTGGTATTTATGTCACCAGGTGTGTGAGCCTCGCTCACTACACTGCTCTCAGTCCTGGCTGGTGACTGTGGGTTACTGTCCAGGTCACTATACTCGCCATGTTCTTCACGGTGACAGCGACAGCGCTGCTCTATTTCTTTCAGCTTCTGCTCATACGTCTGTTTAACTGCTAACATATCTGCTTCGTGCTGACGGCGAATCTCGTCTAACTCAAGTTCCCGAGCGTGCTGTAACTCCGAATCTATATGTTGTAGCGCAGGCTGCCGCTCCACAGAGCATTTAAATGTCCGCACCTTCACAGACACCTTCCCACCCTGGGAGGTTGCCTGTGGGTGGGGAGGGGAGGCCAAGCTGGTGGCGGCCCCAACCTCGAGAGGCGGGGGTGGAGACCTACCACCCCGCTGGCCGGGGCGAGCCACACCTGGCAACTGTGTACTGTGGCACCCGGTGCTCAAATGAGTGGGCAGAGACGCTCGCCGCTGTTTCGTTGTCCAGAGTGAGTCAAGGGTGAGCGGGGAGTCAGAGTGCCAGCTGTGGCCCACCGTAGTTGATGGCATAGGACAACTTTCCACTGATGGTGACACTCTATCATCATGACGTGGCGCCTTGTAGAGCGGGACACTGCTAGGAGGGGGCGGCCTAGCAGCAGCTGGGCAGCTCTGGTGAGTTGCCATCACGCCAGGAGCACGACAATTAACGCATCTTGTTTCCACCGTCTGCCCAGCTTTGTAGAGGTCAAAGCACCTCTTAGAATCATGATCACCAGCACACACTGCACATCGGTGGGTTCTGGAGGTGCAGCGCGCTGCAGTGTGTCCCCAACGCTGACATTTGTAGCACCTCCGGCGTGGAGGTATATAGCGAGCCACTCTGTAAGTTCTACCCAGCGCTAGGGGCACTGAGAGTCGCTTGGGGATCTCCGTTGTTGCTGTCCAGCTTGCAACGATGAGGTCGTTCTTAGTACGGTGTGGGTTTTGCACATTTTCGGACCGGAAACACTCTGGGTCAATGCACTTGTTAACACCAAAAAAAACGATTTTCACCTTCACTGAGTCATCACACGGTGCTCGCAACATTTTTATCCCAGCATATTCCTGTGTTAACAAGTCGTTAATCAATGCGTCATCATCCGTGACAAAGACATGATTGTCTTCATCTCTGTTTATCTTCATTCGTTTAGTGTGATGGGCTTTGGAGGCTGCAGAAAACCACCGAAATCTGTCAGCAAGACCAGTGCCAGGAGGGAAGATCACGCGGGTTAGTCGAGTTCTTTCCCGCTGTAGTCGCATTTTTTTCCTCTTGTTCACCACATCATGGAATAAAGCCCCATTTTCTTCTTGGCTCTCTCCTACCTGGAGAGAGACTTGTGTACCAGCAGCAGGTGAATCAGGAACAATCTGGGCTGCTGAATGCACATCTGGCAGCAGCGGCGACTCACCTGGGACAAGGGCGGTTGCCATGATTCCTTTAGCTTGTCATTTATGCAGATTAATAATATCAGTGGTAACAAGAAGGCATGTCCATCGATGAAACTGCTCGCTGGGTAGTGAGCTGCAGATAATCATGCAGCATCACGTACATTGAACAGCTAATAGCACAGTGTTCACTCGTTAGCATAGGAGGGGTGGGAGGAGGGTTGGCACCTGCAGGGTTACGGGAGGGCACCGACCTCTTTAGTTGCTTTAGAATCAATTACACCAGCACAGTTGCTTATGGTTCACCTTCACTGCAACATTTAACCTAAGGCCAACACACCACCCTCAGACGTCAACAACACTGCACACACACAATTAACGAATGTAGAAGTTGGTCAGGTTAACGTATGTACACTGAACTGAGGCTACATTGTTTCAAAGTCACCAGCGTCACCGGACGAAAACAAGGCAATCACGGCGCTGTGGTAGTTGGGCGCAAGAGCTATTTTCGTGCGCCCGACACACGTGCGGTATACGCCCAATGGCGAGTTAAGAGGGAAGGAGGCCTGAGGGTCTGAGGGTTGTCCCCTCACCACCACCTTCCCAACACGGCTGCGTGGTCCACCTTGTTCTCCATCAAGGGCACTTCCTATTTAATAGTGCAGGTGATGACCATACCTCAGACACACACCTGTTCTGTATGCGTGACCCAGGTGTATATCACTGCTAAGTTGTATAAATCCTTAGCGCCGACTGTATCCATTTTGTAGTAAATCCATGTTGGAGGAGGCCTGGTGCGACCGATCGCTCCCGAGGCACAGGGAAGACTGTACTCAAAGTAATTAATACGAAATTTATCACAAATTAAAATAATCATAAATGATTATTAAAGAAGTTCTTGCATGAAGAAGCATAGGCTAATTATAACGACTAAATGGATAAATAAATACTGCCTCATAATGAATAGTGAATGGGCATAAAAATTATACAGCAAATAATGGATAGCCGTTATCATGCTAATGTAATTCAATTGCCGTGAAATCTGTAATTAGACTGCGGTAATTCCAGTTCTTGGTATTCTTGGCTTATCACTTTTGGGGGTTCCGTCGGAGCACCCCCCAAAGGTAACACAAATTCATTGCAAATTGAGACAAGTGTCCTCAGCAAGCTGCAATAGCGCCTTCCCCTGTAAGGCCAGGGGAAGCAGAGAACCTGGGAGCGTGGTGGCGTTTTGTAGGTAACGTCCGGGAGACGGCCAGCAAGAGTGGCCGAGTCCCCTGACGCGCTTAAATGCCCCAGCGTGATGCGCACACAACCAAGGACGGTTAGTCACAGATATGGTATTACGTTTTCTTCTGCCCCCAGAAATTTCGCCGTTTGCTTTGCATACAGCGACTATTTTCTGTGGGTTGGAAGAAAACGCACCACGTGGGGGCTTAATTTATTATTAATTATATAAATTAATTACTTAACATAATAATTACAAATTAATTACAAATTAATTATTATATAAATTACTTACAAAGTAATTAATACGAAATTTATCACAAATAAAATAATCATAAATGATTATTAAAGAAGTTCTTGCATGAAGAAGCATAGGCTAATTATAACGACTAAATGGATAAATAAATACTGCCTCATAATGAATAGTGATGGGCATAAAAAATTATACAGCAAATAATGGATAGCCGTTATCATGCTAATGTAATTCAATTGCCGTGAAATCTGTAATTAGACTGCGGTAATTCCAGTTCTTGGTATTCTTGGCTTATCACTTTGGGGGTTCCGTCGGAGCACCCCCAATCCCGTGAGGGCCAGCGGCGCGGAACCCCCACCCCCGAAGGGCGAGCGGAAGCTGGCTGCAAAGTGGGTACATGCCTTCTCGGTACCTTGGCCGTAAGCGTCCCCGTATGCCCGGAGAGGCCATTAAAAAACAGTCAGTCTTATAAGATCCTGACTGAAAAAGGTACCATTCCGGGCCTACTGGGCAAATGCTGCGAGGAGACGCAGCTCGCTCGGAGGGCCGTCGGAGTACCATCTTGACGAGCCGAGGAGCGGGGAGGCGGGAAGCCCCCGCCTGTGGACTGGGTGGAGTACATAGCGCCGGGGTTGTACTCCATGTAGGAAGCGCTTGTCGCCGCGGGGAATGACTGGTCGTTCCCGTGTTTTTCTTCGTCGTAGTAGCCCGCCCTCACAGAGACCAGACCTGATGTCTGGCCCCAGGGCGGGTGTGGGAATGTGAACGCTGTCCTCTCCGAGGCCGACTCCCCAGGGTCGACCCCGTGTCGGCTGTTGTCACTGGTGAGCCCCGCGGGTGCTGAGTGGAGGTGTCCGCTTGGAAGCGGTAGTTCGTCTCCCAGGATACCTCTCCCGGGGGCATGAGAGCCGTGTTCCACCTTTCGGGCCACGCCGTGTGTTCCTCGATCATCACAGGATTTCCTCGTCCTCGTTCGATCGTGGATCTGGAATTATCAAAGCAGTAAGGGTGGGCAGGAGATGGTGTGCCAAGTTAACAAAAAGGCAGAGGCCCAGTTACATAGGATCCGCACCATAAATTGACTGGCGGCTGCGAGTGTGGGCCAACTGTATGCGACACCTGTTGCGAAAGGCAGGAATGGTGGAAGTGGGTGAAGCCCCAAGCATAACTGAGTGGGGAGTAACAGAAAAGCCTAGCGTGGTACTGCCAGATACAATAAGTGCAACTCCTGGGACAAACGGACGCCTCCTCCGTCGTAACTAAGAGGAGTAAATGCCAGCATCAAGTAACTAGTACGCACCGGCACGGCAGTTATTAATGAAAATTATATTTTATAATTCATATAAATATTTTATACAAATTATTAAATAAATTTAATAAATAATAATATATACAATAAGTAATATATAAATAAATAGAATACAGATTTAAATAATAAACTTTTTAAAATTAAAAAGTATTATAATACATGTTTTTATAGACACAATTTATATTAAGTAATATAATTATAAGTCAATGTTAGGGCACAGTGCAGCCGGAGTACTGTGGGGGCGCCTAGGGCTGCATAGTGTGGCGAAGTCCGACTCGCCAAGCAGCGGCGAGGTACCAAGGAACGCCAACAGGCCAGGTTATAAGGGGTGTGAGGTGGCGTGGCACTGCAGAAACACTTACGCCCAACAAGACGAATGAGAACTGTAATGGAATTATATTAGAATGGTTAGAAATTGCGTTCTTCCCTACTCTCGTGCAGATCCTCGTTTAGGACACTCCATCTGCAGCCTCGTCAGCTGTACCTAGCTGCAAGAAAGTGTTCGGCCAGGACATCAGGAGCTGGCAGAGCCCCAAGGGCATGCTCAGATGAACCACCACAACTGTGCCAACGGCTCCTGGATCGTCGTGTGGGACCCCAGCAGCTGGGCTTGAATATAAAGAATGACGAAGTGTAAAGAACGGCGGTCGTGTATAAATAGTTGGTGACCGAGCATGCTCAGCTGCAACGCCACCAGCTGAGCCTACGCATCGGCTGGGACCTCAGCAGCTGGGCTCGTTCCCCTGGGGCGTGCTCAGCTACTCACCGCCAGCTGGCAATATATAATACAAGAATTAGAAATGAATAAAGAATGACAAAATCAAGGAACAGCAAACGTACGTGAATAAAGAGGGGCTGACAAGCTCGGCTGCAACAGCACCAGCTGAGCCCTCCGGAGCATAAGATACGGTAATTAATTTACATACACATAAACAATGGATGTATATAAGGGCGTTTTGTAGGTAACGTCCGGGAGACGGCCAGCAAGAGTGGCCGAGTCCCCTGGACGCGCTTAAATGCCCCAGCGTGATGCGCACACAACCAAGGACGGTTAGTCACAGATATGGTATTACGTTTTCTTCTGCCCCCAGAAATTTCGCCGTTTGCTTTGCATACAGCGACTATTTCTGTATTAACTATTATACCGGCTGATCAGTAAACAATCATACCCTACACGGTATATAGTTATAATTAAAATTTAATTATAATTATAATGCCCGAAACGCTGTGCGTATTAGTGGCTTTAGGCATAATATGTATATGCTCTATCTAGAAATCCAACATTCTGTTTGTAATTCAATTCAATATTTCATTCAAAATGATCTGCTACCTGATATTTTAGCCAAATATCCCCAGTTTGCTAACTGTAGGTAGTAACTAAGTGATTGTAACCTATCCACCGCTGCCCCCTGGAGGGGGGCGGTGTGCAGGACAAACTGCCGCCCGTTGGGTGGGTGTGCAGCAAGACTAGTAACTGTGTGACTCACTATATTTAATTATTTATTTTATTTATTTATTTATTTATTCATATACAAGAAGGTACATTGGGAATGTGAGAATATATAATATGGTAATTACAATCTTGTAAAGCCACTAGTACGCGCAGCGTTTTCGGGCAGGTCCTTAATCTAAGAAATTTTTAGGAGGTAAATACTAGCAAAAATTATAAAAAAGAAATGATAACAGTTACATGGCAAGAAGAAAAAAGAAAAAAAAAGATGAGAGAAAATTGTAGGTACAGTATAATAAAGCACTTAGGTAGCTAAGATTGATTGCAATGAAAGCTTGAATGGTAGTTGACAAAATTTGGTAGGCACAATACAGCAAATGGCTAGCACATAAAGGAAGACAGCAATGAACACAATGATAAGGTTGTTTGGGTTAAGTACATAAGAATTAGGAGATTGGGTAACACTAGATACAGAGCAAAAAATAAAGCTCAGTGTAGGAAACTAAGAAGATGAAATTAAGTACTTTTGGTTTTGTTTTTAATAAGGCAAAAGTTTTACAGTTTTTCAATTCACTAGGGAGTGAGTTCCATAGACTAGGTCCCTTAATTTGCATAGAGTGTTTACACAGATTAAGTTTGACCCTGGGGATATCAAAGAGATATTTATTTCTGGTGTGGTGATAATGGGTCCTATTACATCTGTCCAGAGAGAGTTTCAGAGCATGGTTTGCATTTAAGAACAGGTTTTGTAGATGTAGTTGACACAAGAGTAATGTGTGGAGGGAGTTAATATTTAGCAAGTTTTGATTTAAACAAGGGAGCTGAGTGTTGTCTGAAAGCAGAGTTAGTTATTATTCTGATAGCAGATTTTTGCTGGGTGATGATGGGCTTAAGGTGGTTTGCAGTGGTAGACCCCATGCACAGATACCATAATTAAGATAGGGGTAGATTAGAGCATAATAGAGAGAGAGGAGAGCAGAGTTAGGAACATAATATCTGATTTTGGAGAGTATACCAACTGTCTTAGAGACTTTCTTAGTTATGTGTTGAATGTGGGTGCTGAAGTTGAGTCTCTTGTCTAGGAATAGGCCAAGAAACTTGCCATCATTTTTTATTTACTGATGTTAATGTTGTCTATCTGTAGCTGATTGCATTTGATTTTGCTTCCAAATAAGATGTAGTAAGTCTTTTCGATGTTTAATGTTAGTTTGTTGGTTGACATCCATAAGTGGACTTTTTAATTCATTATTCACACATTATTTAGTGTATGTGGGTTGAGGTCTGAATAGATAAGAGTAGTATCGTCAGCAAACAATATAGGTTTGAGAATATTAGAGACATTAGGCAGATCGTTTATATATATAAGAAATAGAAGAGGTCCTAAGATGCTGCCCTGTGGCACTCCAACGGTAATTGGTAGAGTGGAAGAGTGGTTTCATTGATAGTTACATATGATAGTTACTATAGATGTAAAGTGCCTTGTATAGTGACTGTTTGAGCCTCTTGTAGTGTCACTTGTGACACCTCTT
>WNGS01137854.1:0-25043 GCA_020271785.1 Procambarus virginalis
GTAGGCACTTCTGTACTTTTATTGATTAAGACAGCAAAGGTATAACTGGCCAGCCGAGGTCTACCTACTCTGAGTCTGTCTGGAGTATGAGCCTGCTGGGAGCACGGATGGTAACTGTCTGTCTGGCATGACGTCAGAGGCCTACTCGCCTGGTGATTGGTCATGTCTCAACGGACAAACAATTTGAGTATAGATATATATATATATATATATATATATATATATATATATATATATATTATATATATATATTGTCGTACCTAGTAGCCAGAACGCACTTCTCAGCCTACTATGCAAGGCCCGATTTGCCTAATAAGCCAAGTTTTCATGAATTAATTGTTTTTCGACTACCTAACCTACCTAACCTAACCTAACCTAACTTTTTCGGTTACCTAACCTAACCTAACCTATAAAGATAGGTTAGGTTAGTTTAGGTAGAGTTGGTTAGATTCAGTCATATATCTATGTTAATTTTAACTCCAATAAAAAAAATTGACCTCATACATAATGAAATGGGTAGCTTTATCATTTCATAAGAAAAAAATTAGAGAAATATATTAATTCAGGAAAACTTGGCTTATTAGGCAAATCAGGCCTTGCATAGTAGTCCAAAAAGTGAGTTCGGCTACTAGGTACGACATATATATATATATATATATATATATATTATATATATAACTGAAAACTCACACCCCAGAAGTGACTCGAACCCATACTCCCAGGAGCAACGCAACTGGTATGTACAGGGATGCCTTAATCCGCTTGACCATCACGACCGGACAAAGGAAGTGATAGCCTGAGCTATATGAACCACTTCCCCGCCGGCACCTGGATGGTTATCTTGGGCATAGCATTTTATCAAATCACCTCTTTTTTTGGGGCAACACGTGAGGAACACAAATGCAAACAAGCCTGAATGGTCCCCAGGACTAGATACAACTGAAAACTCACACCCCAGAAGTGACTCGAACCCATACTCCCAGGAGCAACGCAACTGGTATGTACAGGGATGCCTTAATCCGCTTGACCATCACGACCGGACAAAAGGAAGTGATAGCCTGAGCTATATGAACCACTTCCCCGCCGGCACCTGGATGGTTATCTTGGGCATAGCATTTTATCAAATCACCTCTTTTTTGGGGCAACACGTGAGGAACACAAATGCAAACAAGCCTGAATGGTCCCCAGGACTAGATACAACTGAAAACTCACACCCCAGAAGTGACTCGAACCCATACTCCCAGGAGCAACGCAACTGGTATGTACAGGGATGCCTTATCCGCTTGACCATCACGACCGGACAAAAGGAAGTGATAGCTGAGCTATATGAACCACTTCCCCGCCGGCACCGGATGGTTATCTTGGGCATAGCATTTTATCAAATCACCTCTTTTTTGGGGCAACACGTGAGGAACACAAATGCAAACAAGCCTGAATGGTCCCCAGGACTAGATACAACTGAAAACTCACACCCCAGAAGTGACTCGAACCCATACTCCAGGAGCAACGCAACTGGTATGTACAGGGATGCCTTAATCCGCTTGACTTGACTAATCCGGTCGTGATGGTCAAGCGGATTAAGGCATCCTGTACATACCAGTTGCGTTGCTCCTGGGAGTATGGGTTCGAGTCACTTCTGGGTGTGAGTTTTCAGTTGTATCTAGTCCTGGGGACCATTCAGGCTTGTTTGCATTTGTGTTCCTCACGTGTTGCCCCAAAAAAAGAGGTGATTTGATAAAATGCTATGCCCAAGATAACCATCCAGGTGCCGGCGGGGAAGTGGTTCATATAGCTCAGGCTATCACTTCCTTTTGTCCGGTCGTGATGGTCAAGCGGATTAAGGCATCCCTGTACATACCAGTTGCGTTGCTCCTGGGAGTATGGGTTCGAGTCACTTCTGGGGTGTGAGTTTTCAGTTGTATCTAGTCCTGGGGACCATTCAGGCTTGTTTGCATTTGTGTTCCTCACGTGTTGCCCCAAAAAAAAAAGAGGTGATTTGATAAAATGCTATGCCCAAGATAACCATCCAGGTGCGGCGGGGAAGTGGTTCATATAGCTCAGGCTATCACTTCCTTTTGTCCGGTCGTGATGGTCAAGCGGATTAAGGCATCCCTGTACATACCAGTTGCGTTGCTCCTGGGAGTATGGGTTCGAGTCATTCTGGGGTGTGAGTTTCAGTTGTATCTAGTCCTGGGGACCATTCAGGCTTGTTTGCATATATATATAATATATATATATATATATATATATATATATATATATATATATATATATATATATATATATATATATATTAGTATATTTTGGTAGCAGTCTTTCCTGTAGACATATGTTATTAAATATGACCGAAAAAAGTAAGATTAATAATTCTAACACGAATTTTCTCAATTTTCCTTATGTTTGTTTTTACTGATGACGGTAAATGAAAAATCAATTCTCCAAAATTCATTCTTTATTTCTTAGTCTGACGCGACACTTGAGCGCGTTTCGTAAAAATTATTACATTTTCAAAGACTTTAGTTACACACACACAGAACAACTATAACTGAACAGAGTTTAAACAGCTTTTCTTTTTTATACCTGCATTTGGGTGAGGTGACATGTTACAATGGTTTGGGGTGAGGTGAGAACAAATACAGAACACGAAACAATGGGTATAAGCTAAAGGGAAGAATAGATTTGTAACTGCAGAAGGCCTATTGGCCCGAATTTCTTGATGTTTCTATATTGGAGCGGAGTCTTGAAGTGGGTAGAATATAGTTGTGCGTTAATTGGCTGTTGATTGCTGGATATATATATATATATATATATATATATATATATATATATATATATATATATATATATATATATATATATATATATATATATAATAGTATATTTTGGTAGCAGTCTTTCCTGTAGACATATATTATTAAATATGACCGAAAAAGTAAGATTAATAATTCTAACACGCATTTTCTCGATCTTTCTTATGTTTCTTTTGACTGTTGATGGTAAATGAAAAATCAATTCTCCAAATTCATTTTTATTTTTAGTCTGATGCGACACTTGAGCGCGTTTCATAAAACTTATTACATTTTCAAAGACTTTAGTTTACACACACACACAACTATAACTGAATAGATCTTAAACATCTTCGATTTTATATACCTGCATATGGGTGAGGTGACATATTACAGGCTTATTTGAGGCTTACAGTCCCACAGAGGGCATTTGAAGGCATAGACGACGTTGGTCTCTTTTAGAGCGTTCTACTCTGTGTCTGGAAAGTTTCTCATGAGCAGGCTGGCCGTTTTCTTGGTTTTATAGTAAATCGTCAGTTGTATCTTCTGATTTTTGTCTGTAGGGATAACGTTTCTTTTAACAATATCTTTCAGGACCCTTTCCTCCGTCTTATGAGCTGTGGAAAAGAAGTTCCTATAAAATAGTCTAATAGGGCGTATAGGTGTTGTATTAGTTGTCTCTTCAGAGGTTGCATGGCGTTTCACTTCCTTCTTATGATGCTTTCAACGAAACTATTGGGGAAGCCGTGGTTGACTAGGACCTGCCTTTCCCTACAAAGTTCTTCGTTGACTTGCTTCCATTCTGAGCTGTGGCTGAGAGCACGGTCGACATAAGCGTTAACAACACTCCTCTTGTACCTGTCTGGGCAGTCACTGTTGGCATTTAGGCACATTCCTATGTTTGTTTCCTTAGTGTAGACTGCAGTGTGGAAACCTCCGCTCCTTTTCATGACTGTTACATCTAGAAAGGGCAGCTTCCCATCCTTCTACATCTCGTAAGTGAAACGCAACACAGAATTCTGCTCAAATGCCCCCTTCAGCTCCTTCAGATGTCTGACATCAGGTACCTGTGTAAAAATTTCTTCAACATACCTGCAATATATGGCCGGTTTCAAGTTCGTGTCGACTAAGACTTTTTTCTCGATGGTACCCATGTAGAAGTTCGCAAACAGGACACCTAGGGGAGAACCCATGGCGACCAAAACTACTTGCTTATACTTGTGCCCCTCCGGGCTCAAGAAGGGTGCCTCTTTAGTACAAGCTTGGAGTAGTTTCCTTAGGATGTTTTCTGGTATGTCAAGAGGAGTACAGGCTGGATCACGACCTGTATGACCTGTATTATATGTTCCATTAAGGAACATATAATCTCACCCACGACCAAACCATCACCAGAGAAATCTTAGCAAACAACACAGAAATCATCGATAGATACAGCGACAGCAGGCGGTTTGACAACTGCCAGGCACTACACATCAAGAAGACAGCACCAGCAATCAACAGCCAATTAATGCACAACTATATTCTACCCCCACTTCAAGACTCCACTCCAATATAGAAGCATCAAGAAATATGGTCCAATAGGCCCTCTGCAGTTACTTCCATCCTTCCCTTTAGCTTATACCCCATTCTTTACCCCGACCTATACCACGTTCTATACTCCGTTCTGGCTTGTGTTGAAAATCTGTTTTCACCTCATCCAATACTATTGTAACATGTCACCTCACCCAAATGCAGGTATATAAAATCGAAGATGTTTAAGCTCTATTCAGTTATAGTTGTGTGTGTGTGTGCAAACTAAAGTCTTTGAAAATGTAATAAGTCTTACTAAACGCGCTCAAGTGTCGCGTCAAACTACAAATAAAAATAAATTTTGGAGAATTGATTTTCATTTACCATCAACAGTCAAAAGAAACATAAGAAAGATCGAGAAAATTCGTGTTAGAATTATTAATCTTACTTTTTCGGTCATAGTTAATATATGTCTACAGGAAAGACTGCTACCAAATATACTAATATTAAAACGCACGACCCAGCAGCAAGGAATCAAGCCTTCACGATAAAATATCGCCAAGATCTGATTAGTAATCAGATATACAAGGCAGAAAATGAAATCAAAGACAACAAAACGCAACTACTTCAT
The DNA here is from genome assembly GCA_020271785.1 of Procambarus virginalis. Lineage (NCBI taxonomy): Eukaryota > Metazoa > Arthropoda > Malacostraca > Decapoda > Cambaridae > Procambarus > Procambarus virginalis. The sequence goes on from WNGS01137854.1 coordinate 4,927, forward strand.
GCCACAAACGAATGGAGAAACAGCAACATCGACGAAAGTCTCCGTACTCGCATCGCATAACACCTCAACATCCTCACAGACCGACATCACCTCAGCACTGAAACAAGGATAATGAAGAAACTAAAAAGGTTATATGGAGGACCTATGGCAATTCCACGACCAAGAGACGGCTTCCTGAACCTTGCAGGAATCAACCTCACTGAGGACCAAGTCACTCTCCTAAATCTGGGTGTAAACTGTCACGTTATGTCCAGACCAAGTGAGTTGGCCCGGAAAGTGGAGTTGGAGATCTGTTGGACGACATATTCGACCTCGAAGCACAAAAGAAGGTCACCACCAAAGACACCTTACAAGCAGAACTTATTGCAGAAGGAGGAAAGAATCGAGGCAACTACAGAAGCACCATACTGTCCCCCGAGCTCAAAGCGGCACTTAAGAGCCTTCGTGAGAACAAGGAGATAGTTGTCAAGAAAGGCGACAAGTCACCAATATACGTCATTCTCAAAAAAGACGAATATCTGGCGAAAATGAACCTCATACTCTCTGACCAAACTAAATTCCAAAGGGTAACGAAGGACTCTACAGCCGAATTGAAAGCAAAGGTCAACAAATCAATCGAAACTGTGAACGCCAAGAAATCCGGACTCCACCTGCCAAAGATTATTGGGGAATATAAACCTGGATATGCGTATGGAAATGTCAAGACACATAAGCCTGGAAACCCACTCCGGCCAATCATCAGCCAGATACCCACACCCACGTATAGTCTGGCAAAATGAATCAACGGCTTGCTGACTCCTTATGTCCCTTGCGCATTCAGTCTGAAGTCTCCAAAGGAATTTGTTGACTTACTGTGGGGAACACGGGCCACAGGGATAAGAGCCTCGTTGGACGTAGAATCACTGTTTACCAACGTACCTGTGGATGAAACAATCGGGATGATAGCGGACAGAGTGTATCGTGATCCGGCCTGTACTCCTCTTGACATACCAGAAAACATCCTGAGGAAACTACTCCAAGCTTGTACTAAAGAGGCACTCTTCTTGAGCCCGGAGGGGCACATGTATAAGCAAGTAGATGGGGTAGCCATGGGTTCTCCCCTAGGTGTCCTGTTTGCGAACTTCTACATGGGTACCATCGAGAAAAAAGTCTTAGTCGACACGAACTTGAAACCGGCCATATACTGCAGATATGTTTGTGGTGTCTGTGTATAGCTGAGATAGTCTTGGTAGTAAGGTTGATGTAAAGTCATTCCTGGTTACTGACTTTAATAATAATAAACGATTACATGATAGAGTAGCTCCCAAGCTTGGCAGGCGTCCTGTGTGCTGTTTACCTTCTCCTCTTGGCGTCCAGCCGCCGCACATAGAAAACGGATGGTACCATTTTCTGTGAACATGACATCCCTCCTTTTCTTTAAAAAGAATGAATACAGGATGTCTACCATGCTTGTAGCACAAAGCAAAGTTATTGACACAAAGTAAGTTATTAACATATCAAGAGATATTGCATACATTTAACATTAATTAAACACACAAAGAATTTAAACAATCTTTACCACAAAGGATTTCAATGTTAAAAATACATATGCAATGTTAAACAAACATGAAAGAAACTGTAATACAAAGTCACAAAATATTGAATGAGAGATCTGCATTATTCAAACAATATTAAATTTAGTTTAGCATAACAAGTAAATACTTTGCATTACATAGGAACACAATTAATCATCATATCGTGTAGGGCGTTTAACATGTCGTTTTGGACGAGAGTCCTTAAGTACAAGAATATCCCTCGATGAATTGTTTATCGAGTTATAACTCATTTTTTCTTTTCTTTTGCACGACTTTGCACTTCATCATTTTCTACACTATTTGGAATCACTTTGAAATAAGCCATATTACGTGTTATACTATGATCTCTATTACTCGCTGTTACCATAGTTCCTTTTACACTAATCACTTTATATGGTTTTGTATCATACGGCATATCTAGCTTTCCCTCTTTTTTCGTTTTAACGAGAACAGTATCTCCAACCTTTATGAATTGTTCCTTTGCACGTTGATCATGAGCAATTTTCATTTTGCCCTTCGCTAGTGCATCTTTCTGAGTGAGACGTTTATCCGTTACCTTGGCTGGCATGACAGGTAGTGCGATTCTCATAGGACGTCCAAATAAATGTTCGCCAGGCGACTTGCCCAGTGTTCCATGCGGTGTTGCACGGTAGTTCCTGAGAAAAGCATACATAGCTTGTTTCCAGGATCGTCCTTCGGCATGAGCACAGCGTACCGCTTTCATGAGAGGTTGCATGAATCTCTCGACTTCTCCATTTGCTTGTGGATGTAGTGGCATCACACGGCGGTGTTTGAATCCAATATGCTCAGCAAAGTTGACAAAGTCTTGTCCATTAAATGGCGGTCCATTGTCCGTCTTGACAACTTCAGGAATGCCAAAGTTTGAAAAGATCTTGTCGAGCTTCGGGATGACAGCCTTTGCAGATGTGGAAGTGATGATTTCTACTTCTGGATAACGTGAGTGATCATCAATGACTACCATCAAGTACTCTCCAGTTGGTAGCGGTCCGCAGAAGTCCATCGATACTTCCATCCATGGTGCAGCAGGCAGTGGTGAAGGTTGTAGAGGTGTTGGTCTTGAAGTATCCACTGCAGCTTGGCAAGGGACACAGGCATCATGCATGTCCTTAGCTTGACGATCAATGCCAGGAAACCACACCTTTTCTCGTAGCAGCTGTTTGGTCCTTACAAGACCTTGGTGTCCTTGATGTGCAAGCTTCAGAGCACGTTGCTGGAGAACAGCTGGAATGACGATACAAGTACCTCGCAGCACGGTGTCGCGTTGTTGCGTAACACTTAATTCTGTCTGGATGCGTTCAAGTGCTTTGAATGCATCTTGGTCAACTCCTGAGGGTGGGATGCGTGGAAACTTTTCTTAGTCAATGCATCCACTGTTGCTTGCAGAGTTGGGTCCTCTAGGGTTGCAGTACGGATTTCGTCAAGAGTGAGAGCCTTAGGGACTGCATCACAGGTTACAGAGTGTACATATTCCTCGGCAACTTGCTGATGCTTGGTGATGGTGAAACTGTTGGCAGGATGTCGACTGATGTAATCAGCGGGATTGCCTGCACCTGGCTTGTATTTCACCGTAAAGTTGTATGGTTGCAGACGAAGAGCCCATCTCTCAATGCGAGCTGGTGGTTTGGACTTTGGATTATTGAAGATGGTCTCCAACGGTTTGTGGTCAGTGACTATCGTGGTAAAGGGTGCACCAAGCAGATACACATTGAAGTGTTCACAGCCCCATACAAGAGCAAGAGCTTCCTTCTCTGTCTGACTGTATCGTTGCTCCACATCTGTGAGAGAACGGCTGGCGTAGGCAATTACTACTCTTGAATCTGGTTCACCAGGTTTGTTGTGGGCTAACACAGCACCTAACCAACAGGACTAGCATCCACTGTTAACTCAGTGTCCATTGATGGATCAAGTATGCAGCAGTCGCATTTTCTACTAGTGCATCTTTCACAGCATCAATGCATTTTGCTCGACATCGCTCCAGTACCATGATGCATGCATTTTCTTCAGGAGCTCACGTAGAGGCTTCGTAATGGTAGCAAAATCTGAATGAAGCGAGAACAGTAGTTTGCCATTCCCAGAAAAACTATGTACTTCCGTGGATGTTGAAGGAGGTGCAGCATTCTTGATATCTGCAACTTTCTTAGGATCTGGAGACAGACCTTTGTCACTAAGTACATGTCCAAAGAATTCAATTTTATGTTGATTGAACTCACACTTTGCTCGGCTTAGCGTCAAATTCTTTTCTCGTAAGGTTGCGGCAATGTTGCACGAAGAGCTTTGTCGTGTTCAGCTTGGGTACGGCCATAAACAATGATGTCATCNAGTCAAGCCTGAATGGTCCCCAGGACTATATGCGAATGAAAACTCACACCCCAGAAGTGACTCGAACCCATACTCCCAGGAGCAACGCAACTTGTATGTACAAGACGCCTTAAACCACTTGACCATCACGACCGGACAAAATGAGGTGATAGCCGAAGCTATTTGAACCACCTCACCGCCGGCACTCGGATGGTTATCTTGGCATAGCATTTTAAAATCACCTCATTCTTTGAGGCCACACGTGAGGAACACAAATGCGAACAAGCCTGAATGGTCCCCAGGACTATATGCGAATGAAAACTCACACCCCAGAAGTGACTCGAACCCATACTCCCAGGAGCAACGCAACTGGTATGTACAAGACGCCTTAAACCACTTGACCATCACGACCGGAAAATGAGGTGATAGCCGAAGCTATTTGAACCACCTCACCGCCGGCACTCGGATGGTTATCTTGGGCATAGCATTTTACCAAATCACCTCATTCTTTGGGGCACACGTGAGGAACACAATGCGAACAAGCCTGAATGGTCCCCAGGACTATATGCGAATGAAAACTCACACCCCAGAAGTGACTCGAACCCATACTCCCAGGAGCAACGCAACTGGTATGTACAAGACGCCTTAAACCACTTGACCATCACGACCGGACAAAATGAGGTGATAGCCGAAGCTATTTGAACCACCCACCGCCGGCACTCGGATGGTTATCTTGGGCATAGCATTTTACCAAATCACCTCATTCTTTGGGGCACACTTGAGGAACACAAATGCGAACAAGCCTGAATGGTCCCCAGGACTATATGCGAATGAAAACTCACACCCCAGAAGTGACTCGAACCCATACTCCCAGGAGCAACGCAACTGGTATGTACAAGACGCCTTAAACCACTTGACCATCACAACGGACAAAATGAGGTGATAGCCGAAGCTATTTGAACCACCTCACCGCCGGCACTCGGATGGTTATCTTGGGCATAGCATTTTACCAAATCACCTCATTCTTTGGGGCACACGTGAGGAACACAAATGCGAACAAGCCTGAATGGTCCCCAGGACTATATGCGAATGAAAACTCACCCCAGAAGTGACTCGAACCCATACTCCCAGGAGCAACGCAACTGGTATGTACAAGACGCCTTAAACCACTTGACCATCACGACCGGACAAAATGAGGTGATAGCCGAAGCTATTTGAACCACCCCACCGCCGGCACTCGGATGGTTATCTTGGGCATAGCATTTTACCAAATCACCTCATTCTTTGGGGCACACGTGAGGAACACAAATGCGAACAAGCCTGAATGGTCCCCAGGACTATATGCGAATGAAAACTCACACCCCAGAAGTGACTCGAACCCATACTCCCAGGAGCAACGCAACTGGTATGTACAAGACGCCTTAAACCACTTGACCATCACGACCGGACAAAATGAGGTGATAGCCGAAGCTATTTGAACCACCCCACCGCCAGCACTCGGATGGTTATCTTGGGCATAGCATTTTACCAAATGCATTTTACTGCAGTCTACACTAAGGAAACAAACATAGGATTGTGCCTAAATGCCAACAGTGACTGCCCATATAGGTACAAGAGGAGTGTTGTTAACGCTTATGTCGACCGTGCTCTCAGCCACAGCTCAGAATGGAAGCAAGTCGACGAAGAACTCTGTAAGGTAAGGCAGGTCCTAGTCAACAACGGCTTCTCCAATGGTTTCATTGAAGACATCATAAGAAGGAAAGTAAAACGCCATGCAACCTCTGAAGAGACAACTAATACAACACCTATACCCCCTATTAGACTATTTTACAGGAACTTCTTCCCCACAGCTCATAAAACGGAGGAAAGGGTCCTGAAAGATATTGTTAATAGAAATGTTATCCCTACAGACAAAAATCAGAAGATACAACCAACGATTTACTATGAAACCAAGAAAACTGCCAACCTACTCATGAGAAACTCTCCAGACACAAAGCAGAACGCTTTGAAAGAGACAACGTCGTCTATGCCTTCAAATGTCCTCTTGGAGACTGTAAGCCCCAAAAAACTGGTATATAGGCAAGACAACAACATCTCTTTCCAGGCGTTTAACAATGCATAAGCAACAGGGCTCCATTAAGGAACATATACTCTCTTCCCACAACCAAAGCATCACCAGAGAAATCTTAACAAACAACACAGAAATCTTCGATAGATACAGTGACAACAGGCGGCTTGACATCTGCGAGGCACTACACATCAAGAAGTCAACACCAGCAATCAACAGCCAATTAACGTACAACTATATTCTACCCACTTCAAGACTCCGCTCCAATATAGAAACATCAAGAAATATGGGCCAATAGGCCTTCTGCAGTTCTATTGGGACCCGACTTCTACTTCTACAAATCCACACTCCGTTTTCCACGTTCTGTGTTTCACCCCACTAATGTATTACATCACCTCACCCAAATGCAGGTATAAGAGCCAATGTTGTTTCATAAAGCATAAGTTGTATAGATAAACTAAAGTCTTTGAAAATGTAATAAGTTTTACGAAACGCGCTCAAGTGTCGCGTCAGACTAGAAATAAAGAATGAATTTTGGAGAATTGATTTTTAATTTACCGTCATCAGTAAAAAGAAACATAAGGAAAATTGAGAAAATTCGTGTTAGAATTATTAATCTTACTTTTTCGGTCATATTTATATAAAATTATATATATATATATATATATATATATATATATATATATATATATATATATATATATATATATATATATATATATATATATATATATATATATATATATATATATATATAATGGTCCCCAGGACTATATGCGAATGAAAACTCACACCCCAGAAGTGACTCACACCCAGAAGTGACTCGCATATAGTCCTGGGGACCATTCAGTCTTATTCGCATTTGTGTTCCTCACGTGTGCCCCAAAGAATGAGGTGATTTGGTAAAATGCTATGCCCAAGATAACCATCCGAGTGCCGGCGGTGGGGTGGTTCAAATAGCTTCGGTGAGGTGTGTCACCTGTAGAAACATTAATTGAAGAATTTATGGTACACTGAATTAAGGGCATAAAATCATCCCAATTGTTGTTATCAAAATTCAACTTGACTCTCAAGGCATCTAACACTTTCCTGTTAGTACGTTCAGCTAATCCATTACTAGCTGGGTGATAAGGCATGATACTACATTTTTTAATGTTATATAAATCACACAAGCTAGTTAAAACACTATTACTGAATTCTGGACCATTATCTGAAAGTATTACTTTAGGCATACTATATCTACAAATTATTTGGTCATGGAATGCACTGGCTATAGTTTCTGCTGTTTTGTTTGGGATAGGAACTAGTTCGCAAAACCGTGAAAAATTATCAACCATTATAAGCAAATGTTTGTTCCCTTTCTCTGTTTCCGCAAAATTTGTCAATAAATCCATCGATACTCGTTCCCAAGGAGCTTTACTTGCTGGGTACACCTGAATTGGATGAGGTCCTGAAACATGTCCCTTGTGCTGTAAGCAAGTTAAACATCTGTCAACATAATGAGCAATCTCCTTAGCCATTTTTGGCCAAAAATACTTCAATCGACCTTCTTGGAGTGTACGATCCTTTCCTGAATGTGCACTTGCAGGAGCATCATGGATAATTTTTAACACAGTTGGTTCCAAGACAGCTGGAGCAACTAACTGACAACATTTCCTCGGGGCTGTCCCTAGCTTTACTACTCTACTCAGTAAATTGTCTAACATCACTAATTCTTTCAATAGTACTGGCGGTTTATGAATCGGGCGAGTGTCTTGCTTAGTCAAAAATTTAATCATGGGTGCCCTTATGGGGTCTTGTCTCTGTTCCATTTCTACTACTGTAGCATCTAATGCTTGGTAATTTAACTGAATTGCAGCTACGTGTCGAGAAAATGCATCGGCTACAACATTTTGCTTTCCTGGAATATAACCAAATGTGGGATTGAATTCTTGAATTGTGAGCAAATATCTAGCAAACTTTCCAACTGGATTCTTATTTTTGAACAAAGGAATTAATGGTTGGTGATCTGTAAGAACATGAACTGGGTAATTATAAATTGTATCCCTGAAATGTTTAAGTGCCCAGACAACTGCCAAGGCTTCTCGTTCTGTTGCGCTATAATTTTTCTCTTCTTTAGATAATGTACGGCATGCATAAGCTATTGTGTGATCTCCGTGACCTTCTGTTTGAATTAATGCAGAACCTAAACCTATGTCACTAGCATCTGTAGCCAACGTAAAAGGTTTAGAAAAATGTGGGTACCTAAGGACAGGTGACGAGATCAAAGCTGCCTTGAGTTTTTTGAACGACTGATCCTGGGCCTCTCCCCAAACAAAGGGTTCATCTTTTCTTTGCAACTTGTAAAGTGGAGCGGCTACAATAGAGAATCCAGCAATAAATGAACGATAAAATCCTACAAGACCTGTGAACTGTCTTACGGCTTCTGCGGTACGAAGCGTTGGAAAAGCACGGGCAGCAATAATTTGTTATTCATTCAATGTAATACCTGAAGGTGTAACTGTATGACCTAGGAAATTAATCTTCTTTAAAAATGAACATTTTGCAAGCTTTATTTTTAAATTAGCTTCAGCGAGCTTTGCAAGTACTTTCTCAAGGTTCTGGAAATGAGTCTGAACATCTTGCGACATGATTATGAGATCATCAAGGTAAACTAGAAGAGTACTTCCTATCAATCTACAAAGTAGATTTGTCATGAGCCGTGAAAAGGTTATTGGACTACTCCGCAAACCAAATGGCATTCTTTTGAAATGAAAATGACCATTGGGAGTACTAAAGGCTGTCAATTGTTTACTTTCCTCATCAAGGGGGATTTGCCAGAATCCCTGCAACAAATCTAACGTTGAGAATACTTTATTTCGACCAATACTTTGCAACAAATCATTTAGAACTGGAAGTGGGAAACGATCAGGTATCGTTACTCTGTTAAGCTTCCGATAATCGATTACAGGTCTCCAAGTCCCATCTCGCTTTGGTACAAGAATCAATGGAGCGTTCCATGGCGAATTACTCGATTCAATTACATCACTCTGTAACATTTCCTCTATGAGTCTATCGGCTTCTGCTCTCTGAGAATGGGGAAGACGGTAAGCTGGTACATAAATAGGCGTAGTTCCTTGTTCAAGGGGAATTTTATGTGTAATAAGAGGAGTGAGACCTAACTTTTCTCCTGGTAGAGCAACAACGGCTCTATTCCTGTTCAAAATTTCCAAAAGCTGAGCCACAGAGTCAGGAAAATCAGTAGGACTGAGGTGTAGCGCTTGCACCTCTGGCTGAGATCCCTGTTCTCCTGGTGTGAGAGTACAAACAGTATGATCCATGGAGACATCATCCACAACTCGCACCGGTAACGAGTAATGGGCAAAATCTACAACATGGGTGCCAGACTGGAGATGGATGTCGGCATTACTAGTGTTTGCAATATACAATGTAACAGTACCATCCTGCACTGTGTGCCAGGAGGGTTCAACAAACGTACCATTCACTTTACATGTTTCACTTTCCGCAATCACATCCGACAACTCAGGCACTCCCTGAACCTTAACTCTTATTCTGGTGAGAGAATGAGAGTGCAGCACAGTGTCAGTAGCCGTGGAACCACTGACTTCAGAGATGGAAGCTGCCAGGCGAGCGAGACAACGAGAATCCGTTAGGGCGTCCCCTTCCAGAAAGTCCCGATACTCACTCTCCTTAACAACTGCACAACTACGATGCTTCAATCGAGTGCCTGTTTTCTCGGGTATGCTACCACGACAAGGATCTGACAAACCTACGCTAGCAAGGCGGGTGTCAACAAAATTAACGTAGTCTGATTGAAGGTTGAACTCATGGCCCTGTCGATACATGCTACACAAGGGTATGACGTGGTCTTTGATACTAATGTTCCAACGATGGGGAAACAATGCAATATTTTCATCAATCATGGTGTACAGACCTAAGAGAATGTCTCCAGGAAAATGAATAATGTCAACAACTAAACATGTTATAGACAATGTGACATCATCTAACTTGAGTGGGAGGTCAATTTCACCCTGAACTTTTACTTTATTTCCTGAAACACCACTTAGAAAAGGTATGGGTGACTGTTTTAAAGTAGTAGGGTGCTTACTTTCAATGTCTCTAAGAGCTGAAGGCTTGACAATATTAACTTTTGCACCTGAGTCAAGAAAAACTTTTAAAACTCTTCCATGGACAATGGCTGAGGCAAGGGGACCATCACTTGAGACTGGACAAGTTACTACTTGTGACTTATGTTGTCTGGGATATCTGCGTCTTGTGTGGGTCAAATTCACTGTGGTTCTGTCAACATCTACAACTGGTCTAGAGTCAGTGTCCTCTTCTGTCAAGTGTCCAAATCTATTTTGGGTAGCTACTGAATACACAGGGAGGGCACTAGGATTGGCTAGCTTGAATTGGTTAGCGGATGGCCTTGAAGGTTTCCCGATGACATGGATTGAACATTCTGAACTTCAGCATTCTGTGACTGATTATTATAATTCGAAGTTGCATTATAGCTGGGCCGGGAGTTGTAATTTCGCTAGTTCTGATAATGTCTTGGACGCTGCGCGCCTCGCCAAGACTGACCATGGGAGTTATGAGGTGGGGATGTCCTTTGCCTAGCTCTTCAATCCGCAGTGTGGTGACCAACTTGTTTATGGTACTTGCAATATGGGAGCCTAGAATGATTAGATTGACGAGGGGACCGAGAGAATTGTCTAGATGATGATCCAGGGGCGGACCAACAGTCCCTTGCGAGGTGGTTACTCTTACCACAATGCATCCATGAGGGGAGTGGATGGTTGTGGACTATGGCGTTTCGGCAATTTATGAGGTGGCGAATTTGACTGGGGGCTACAAGCATGGGTACGGTTCTGCGTCCAAGAGTTTTGAGAGTTTGTGGGAGGATGCAGGGAGCTTGTTACTACATTTACAATATCAGAGGGTGGCAACAGTTGAGCACTTTGGGGAGCTAGTGTATCGACGACATTGTTAATAGCCTCAAACACTTCATCAATTTCATGTTTAACTCCAAAATTTTGTTGCTCGATGATCGGTTTAGTATGCTCGGGGGCAAAATGCATTAAAGTTCCATATGCTATCATCTTGGCCATAGCCTCCGGGGACAGATTATTGTCTTTATCTACCCAAGACGAACTAATCATAGCAGACACTAAGGCATACAGATACTGATCGAGACGGCTAGTAAACGCATTAAACGATTCACCAGGCTGCATGGTGGCATTGGCAATTTTTTTGACTAACCTATACGGGTCAAGGTCTCTTTTGTTAACAAAGCGCCGGCGAAAGAAATCCTTAAATTCAGACCAAGACTGGAGGCTAACAATGGCTTTCTCATCAACAACAAAACGTGCATCACCTTTGGTTGTGTCCACAGCTGACTGTGCAATTGCCAAGTATTCGGCATCAGTAGGCTCAGAAAAACGTGCAACTGTTTTCGCTTCAACCTTACTAAACCATGACTCTAATAAGCAGGATTCACCAGCAAAAAGAGGAATAGCCATTTCCTGAACTGACCTCTGGACATTGGGACGAGCAACTGTTCCCATTGAGTCTGAAGGGGTTTCAACAGTGGTAGGCATTGTCACAGCCGTGGAAGGAATGTTTGAACGCAGATTATAATTAAGTGCACCAGGCATCAGAAATAGTATACACAAAAATAAACACTCAAAAAAAATATCAACTTGGCTAAAGTAAGAAAATGGCAGAAATATAATTATTAAATTGGGCTAGTCAACAAATAATTAAGAACAAGCAAAATTGTGAATTAAATTAGCAATCTTTCATTAAAATGGCTGGAATTAGAAGCATATAAATTAATTAAACCAGGCTAAGCACAGCAATTTAGAATAAAAAACTGGAAAGTGCAATTGCAAAATTTTATTAAATTGATTCAACACCACAAGTGGCAATGCAAGAAATATGGATGTAGCACAAACTGGATACATATGTGTATATAGCTGCTATGGTAAAAAAATTATAATATGAAATGTTGAAGGAATAAATTTCAATTTTAGGCCTGGAGGAATTAAAAAGAATTATTGTACAAATCCTTAACTGCTACTAAAACAAGAATTTCTTACTTCTCTTGACTTTGAATTTGCTAATAACACTCTATTAGCACAATTAATATTCAATGAAATTACTGTGAGAAGCAGGAATGTTGAAATCATTCAAGGAAACTGTGGTAGTGGAGTACTGAACCAGCTCCAATATTTAACAAATCACTGAAAGGTTAATTCATATGATATTGTGGATATATTTATGTTAAACCTTTTTAAAACATTGCACACGATATCTTAGCTCTTAATTACTTAACTCAGGGCTGCAGGATTTGTAATATAACAGTGGCCAACACGAAAAAACGGCGACAAGGCGTGTGAAGAGGCACATGCGAGGGTTTGTTTACAGTCTGGTGCGACGGCAAAGCTCCTGGCAGTAGCGCGAAGCTCGGGGGACCCCACACTAGATTGATGATGGGAGCGCAAAGATAAATTCTGACGACGACGATGATGGCGAAGGAAGCACGGTTTGCTAGGCAAGAGTTCACAGCAGAGTGGTGTAGCAGGGGGCTAGTAGCGATGATGAGAGGTGGCGAAGTGGCGAGGAGTGTATGCTGGTGTCAACACTTAGTCAAACAATTGCAGTCCACCAATTATTCTCAAGTAACAATACAACACATACGATGATCAGTTCATACTTGCGACGATGATTGACCACGATTTCAGTAGCCAGAACTCTCACAAAGCTTTAATGCTGTCAGCTTGGGTGGCGGTGGTGGTGGTGGTGCAGGTAGGTTCCCACGTGGGCGCGAGATTCCAAAATGGCTGGCGCGGGAATCTTCCTTCCTCCTCACTGATGAATTAGCGTTCTCACAGGAAAATATTGACCCTTACTTCTGAGACGTTGGCCTGGATTAGTGCTTGATGGCAGGATCCCGGTCTGGCACAATATTTGAAGCGTGGGTGGCAGGATGGCGGCGGTGGCGGTGGTGGCGACTGGAACATGAGGCGATGTGGGTACTTGAATTTTCGTTTCCAGAAAAATAATTCTGGATCCCACTGCTGCTACCAGTATTCGTTGCCTCGTTGGGGTGAATATTATACACAGTAGGCACTTCTGTACTTTTATTGATTAAGACAGCAAAGTGTATAACTGGCCAGCCGAGGTCTACCTACTCTGAGTCTGTCTGGAGTACTGAGCCTGCTGGGAGCACGGATGGTAACTGTCTGTCTGGCGTCAGAGGCCTACTCGCCTGTGATTGGTCATGTCTCAACGGACAAACAATTTGAGTATAGCATATATATATATATATATATATATATATATATATATATATATATATATATATATATATATATATATATATATATATATATATATATATATATATGTCGTACCTAGTAGCCAGAACGCACTTCTCAGCCTACTATGCAAGGCCCGATTTGCCTAATAAGCCAAGTTTTCATGAATTAATTGTTTTTCGACTACCTAACCTACCTAACCTAACCTAACCTAACTTTTTCGGTTACCTAACCTAACCTAACCTATAAAGATAGGTTAGGTTAGTTTAGGTAGAGTTGGTTAGATTCGGTCATATATCTATGTTAATTTTAACTCCAATAAAAAAAATTGACCTCATACATAATGAAATGGGTAGCTTTATCATTTCATAAGAAAAAAATTAGAGAAAATATATTAATTCAGGAAAACTTGGCTTATTAGGCAAATCAGGCCTTGCATAGTAGTCCAAAAAGTGAGTTCTGGCTACTAGGTACGACATATATATATATATATATATATATATATATATATATATATATATATATATATATATATATATATATTAGTATATTTTGGTAGCAGTCTTTCCTGTAGACATATATTATTAAATATGACCGAAAAAGTAAGATTAATAATTCTAACACGCATTTTCTCGATCTTTCTTATGTTTCTTTTGACTGTTGATGGTAAATGAAAAATCAATTCTCCAAAATTCATTTTTATTTTTAGTCTGATGCGACACTTGAGCGCGTTTCATAAAACTTATTACATTTTCAAAGACTTTAGTTTACACACACACACAACTATAACTGAATAGATCTTAAACATCTTCGATTTTATATACCTGCATATGGGTGAGGTGACATATTACAGGCTTATTTTGAGGCTTACAGTCCCACAGAGGGCATTTGAAGGCATAGACGACGTTGGTCTCTTTTAGAGCGTTCTACTCTGTGTCTGGAAAGTTTCTCATGAGCAGGCTGGCCGTTTTCTTGGTTTTATAGTAAATCGTCAGTTGTATCTTCTGATTTTTGTCTGTAGGGATAACGTTTCTTTTAACAATATCTTTCAGGACCCTTTCCTCCGTCTTATGAGCTGTGGAAAAGAAGTTCCTATAAAATTGTCTAATAGGGCGTATAGGTGTTGTATTAGTTGTCTCTTCAGAGGTTGCATGGCGTTTCACTTTCCTTCTTATGATGCTTTCAACGAAACTATGGGGGGAACCGTGGTTGACTAGGACCTGCCTTTCCCTACAGAGTTCTTCGTTGACTTGCTTCCATTCTGAGCTGTGGCTGAGAGCACGGTCGACATAAGCGTTAAAACACTCCTCTTGTACCTGTCTGGGCAGTCACTGTTGGCATTTAGGCACATTCCTATGTTTGTTTCCTTAGTGTAGACTGCAGTGTGGAAACCTCCGCTCCTTTTCATGACTGTTACATCTAGAAAGGGCAGCTTCCCATCCTTCTACATCTCGTAAGTGAAACGCAACACAGAATTCTGCTCAAATGCCCCCTCAGCTCCTTCAGATGTCTGACATCAGGTACCTGTGTAAAAATGTCTTCAACATACCTGCAATATATGGCCGGTTTCAAGTTCGTGTCGACTAAGACTTTTTTCTCGATGGTACCCATGTAGAAGTTCGCAAACAGGACACCTAGGGGAGAACCCATGGCGACCAAAACTACTTGCTTATACTTGTGCCCCTCCGGGCTCAAGAAGGGTGCCTCTTTAGTACAAGCTTGGAGTAGTTCCTTAGGATGTTTTCTGGTATGTCAAGAGGAGTACAGGCTGGATCACGACCTGTATGACCTGTATTATATGTTCCATTAAGGAACATATAATCTCTTCCCACGACCAAACCATCACCAGAGAAATCTTAGCAAACAACACAGAAATCATCGATAGATACAGCGACAGCAGGCGGTTTGACAACTGCCAGGCACTACACATCAAGAAGACAGCACCAGCAATCAACAGCCAATTAATGCACAACTATATTCTACCCCCCTTCAAGACTCCACTCCAATATAGAAGCATCAAGAAATATGGTCCAATAGGCCCTCTGCAGTTACTTCCATCCTTCCCTTTAGCTTATACCCCATTCTTTACCCCGACCTATACCACGTTCTATACTCCGTTCTGGCTTGTGTTGAAAATCTGTTTTCACCTCATCCAATACTATTGTAACATGTCACCTCACCCAAATGCAGGTAGGTATATAAAATCGAAGATGTTTAAGCTCTATTCAGTTATAGTTGTGTGTGTGTGCAAACTAAAGTCTTTGAAATGGTATAAGTTCTTACGAAACGCGCTCAAGTGTCGCGTCAAACTACACAAATAAAAATAAATTTTGGAGAATTGATTTTCATTTACCATCAACAGTCAAAAGAAACATAAGAAGATCGAGAAAAATTCGTGTTAGAATTATTAATCTTACTTTTTCGGTCATAGTTAATAATATATGTCTACAGAAAGACTGCTACCAAATATACTAATATTAAAACGCACGACCCAGCAGCAAGGAATCAAGCCTTCACGATAAAATATCGCCAAGATCTGATTAGTAATCAGATATACAAGGCAGAAAATGAAATCAAAGACAACAAAACGCAACTACTTCATGCCACAAACGAATGGAGAAACAGCAACATCGACGAAAGTCTCCGTACTCGCATCGCATAAACCTCAACATCCTCACAGACCGACATCACCTCAGCACTGAAACAAGGATAAAAAAGAAACTAAAAAGGTTATATGGAGGACCTATGGCAATTCCACGACCAAGAGACGGCTTCCTGAACCTTGCAGGAATCAACCTCACTGAGGACCAAGTCACTCTCCTAAATCTGGGTGTAAACTGTCACGTTATGTCCAGACCAAGTGAGTTGGCCCGGAAAGTGGAGTTGGAGATCTGTTGGACGACATATTCGACCTCGAAGCACAAAAGAAGGTCACCACCAAAGACACCTTACAAGCAGAACTTATTGCAGAAGGAGGAAAGAATCGAGGCAACTACAGAAGCACCATACTGTCCCCCGAGCTCAAAGCGGCACTTAAGAGCCTTCGTGAGAACAAGGAGATAGTTGTCAAGAAAGGCGACAAGTCACAAATATACGTCATTCTCAAAAAAGACGAATATCTGGCGAAAATGAACCTCATACTCTCTGACCAAACTAAATTCCAAAGGGTAACGAAGGACTCTACAGCCGAATTGAAAGCAAAGGTCAACAAATCAATCGAAACTGTGAACGCCAAGAAATCCGGACTCCACCTGCCAAAGATTATTGGGGAATATAAACCTGGATATGCGTATGGAAATGTCAAGACACATAAGCCTGGAAACCCACTCCGGCCAATCATCAGCCAGATACCCACACCCACGTATAGTCTGGCAAAACGAATCAACGCTTTGACTCCTTATGTCCCTTGCGCATTCAGTCTGAAGTCTCCAAGGAATTTGTTGACTTACTGTGGGGAACACGGGCCACAGGGATAAGAGCCTCGTTGGACGTAGAATCACTGTTTACCAACGTACCTGTGGATGAAACAATCGGGATGATAGCGGACAGAGTGTATCGTGATCCGGCCTGTACTCCTCTTGACATACCAGAAAACATCCTGAGGAAACTACTCCAAGCTTGTACTAAAGAGGCACTCTTCTTGAGCCCGGAGGGGCACATGTATGCAAGTAGATGGGGTAGCCATGGGTTCTCCCTAGGTGTCCTGTTTGCGAACTTCTACATGGGTACCATCGAGAAAAAAGTCTTAGTCGACACAACTTGAAACCGGCCATATACTGCAGATTGTTGTGGTGTCTGTGTATAGCTGAGATAGTCTTGGTAGTAAGGTTGATGTAAAGTCATTCCTGGTTACTGACTTTAATAATAAATAAACGATTACATGATAGAGTAGCTCCCAAGCTTGGCAGGCGTCCTGTGTGCTGTTTACCTTCTTCTTGGCGTCCAGCCGCCGCACATAGAAAACGGATGGTACCATTTTCTGTGAACATGACATCCCTCCTTTTCTTTAAAAAGAATGAATACAGGATGTCTACCATGCTTGTAGCACAAAGCAAAGTTATTGACACAAAGTAAGTTATTAACATATCAAGAGATATTGCATACATTTAACATTAATTAAACACACAAAGAATTTAAACAATCTTTACCACAAAGGATTTCAATGTTAAAAATACATATGCAATGTTAAACAAACATGAAAGAAACTGTAATACAAAGTTACAAATATTGAATGAGAGATCTGCATTATTCAAACAATATTAAATTTAGTTTAGCATAACAAGTAAATACTTTGCATTACATAGGAACACAATTAATCATCATATCGTGTAGGGCGTTTAACATGTCGTTTTGGACGAGAGTCCTTAAGTACAAGAATATCCCTCGATGAATTGTTTATCGAGTTATAACTCATTTTTTCTTTTTCTTTTGCACGACTTTGCACTTCATCATTTTCTACACTATTGGAATCACTTTGAAATAAGCCATATTACGTGTTATACTATGATCTCTATTACTCGCTGTTACCATAGTTCCTTTTACACTAATCACTTTATATGGTTTTGTATCATACGGCATATCTAGCTTTCCTCTTTTTTCTTTTAACGAGAACAGTATCTCCAACCTTTATGAATTGTTCCTTTGCACGTTGATCATGAGCAATTTTCATTTTGCCCTTCGCTAGTGCATCCTTCTGAGCGAGACGTTTATCCGTTACCTTGGCTGGCATGACAGGTAGTGCGATTCTCATAGGACGTCCAAATAAAAGTTCGCCAGGCGACTTGCCCAGTGTTCCATGCGGTGTTGCACGGTAGTTCCTGAGAAAAGCATACATAGCTTGTTTCCAGGATCGTCCTTCGGCATGAGCACAGCGTACCGCTTTCATGAGAGGTTGCATGAATCTCTCGACTTCTCCATTTGCTTGTGGATGTAGTGGCATCACACGGCGGTGTTTGAATCCAATATGCTCAGCAAAGTTGACAAAGTCTTGTCCATTAAATGGCGGTCCATTGTCCGTCTTGACAACTTCAGGAATGCCAAAGTTTGAAAAGATCTTGTCGAGCTTCGGGATGACAGCCTTTGCAGATGTGGAAGTGATGATTTCTACTTCTGGATAACGTGAGTGATCATCAATGACTACCATCAAGTACTCTCCAGTTGGTAGCGGTCCACAGAAGTCCATCGATACTTCCATCCATGGTGCAGCAGGTAGTGGTGAAGGTTGTAGAGGTGTTGGTCTTGAAGTATCCACTGCAGCTTGGCAAGGGACACAGGCATCATGCATGTCCTTAGCTTGACGATCAATGCCAGGAAACCACACCTTTTCTCGTAGCAGCTGTTTGGTCCTTACAAGACCTTGGTGTCCTTGATGTGCAAGCTTCAGAGCACGTTGCTGGAGAACAGCTGGAATGACGATACGAGTACCTCGCAGCACGGTGTCGCGTTGTTGCGTAACACTTAATTCTGTCTGGATGCGTTCAAGTGCTTTGAATGCATCTTGGTCAACTCCTGAGGGTGGGATGCGTGGAAACTTTTTCTTAGTCAATGCATCCACTGTTGCTTGCAGAGTTGGGTCCTCTAGGGTTGCAGTACGGATTTCGTCAAGAGTGAGAGCCTTAGGGACTGCATCACAGGTTACAGAGTGTACATATTCCTCGGCAACTTGCTGATGCTTGGTGATGGTGAAACTGTTGGCAGGATGTCGACTGATGTAATCAGCGGGATTGCCTGCACCTGGCTTGTATTTCACCGTAAAGTTGTATGGTTGCAGACGAAGAGCCCATCTCTCAATGCGAGCTGGTGGTTTGGACTTGGATATTGAACTATACAATTAGCAAGTATAGTCGAACTCCATTTCAGACCGCTCGCGTCTTCTCAACAAGAACTAACTGAAACAGTGGGTGACCTCACAGACGCAAGTGGCAGCTCTTAGCGACTGTGGCAAAACAGTTTGAATAGCAACAAAGACACGATTGACAGGCCTGTCACAGAGACAGTCTTCTGTGCACCAAGTTAATTATGTTAAAGCTCCTATCTCCGGAAGACAGTCAAGACAATCAATTACGTTACAATACTACGACAAACACAAGACAATTGATCTAATCAATTTCCATCAAAACAACAAGTTTAACACAATCTCGTTAATTACTGTCTCTCTCTTTATGTTAATTACTGTCTCCTGGACAGTCAATCAAAAGCAGGGTAATATACGTTAAATCGAGATCTATTGACACAGACAGTCAGGCAATCAAACACTGCTTATCGAAGGTAATTATTCAAACACCGGGTAATTAGCAATCAGTGAGTAACTGCACTAATTACTGTCAAGCTGTCAGTTAATTAACTCGCACTGTATTACGTTAACGCTGAGCTGATCACTTAAATTGCTTGACAACCAAGAATTAATCAACACATTGCTAATTTCCTTACACTTCCCTAATGGCGTTAATTAGTAACACTAATAACAACTCACTGACTATTTAATTATTAATTGACAAATTAAAACAACACCGGATCATGCAGACCAACAAAATACAGTAGCAATAGAGAACCAAACTTTAGTGCAAAAATAAATACAACAACACGTCACTTTAATAAAACCCAACAATAATTACACAGAGACCTGCAATCACAGGTAAAATAAACTGGGATATTCAGTCTACTTTTTTTACAAAAACTGGTTTTCTCCTGGAACGAGAAGAAAAGAACATAAGTGGAATTTTTATGCAGAGTGACAATATATATATAATAAACCTCACAAGACAATACTCACATTTATTATAAAACACAATAAAATATCTAAAAATTGTGTAGAAAATGTAATTTACATCTACT